>CM069132.1:4891203-4893703 GCA_035221665.1 Okamejei kenojei | reverse complement strand
CCCATCAAATAAAGCATAAAAAGAAGTTTAATTTGACACCTAATTCACTTTCATATCTTCAGTATTAAAAAAGTTATGGCCATTTTCATACTCGGAAATTAGCATCTTGTTCCCTATTGCTTTTCCATTGACTTAACACAAAAACTGTGATGGAGGACAGTCAAAAGCCCATAACTTTCTTAAAAATTAAGAGAACTGAATGAAAATTTCAGTTATTATAGATTGAAGCATTCTGAAACAAATATGAAACAATCTTACTTGGATGACCTGAAATTAAAGCATATAATTAGTTAGTTACCTAATTGTAGCTAATTACAAAATTCAATTACTAGATCTAAACATCTATCCATTTTTTCAGAAAAGGTTAACATTTCTAAAAAGCCTAAGTGTCCAAATAACATTCACACAAGAATTCACAATATAACATGATTTTTAAAATCTCCATGTCATGAATTTATAGGCCAAATGGAAAGGAAGTTAGTGTTAATTTCCCGTAAATCAATGGACATTTGAAATCATCTTGCGAAAGTGGAATTTTGTGGAACGCGATCGTTTGGAACGTTGCGGTTGCGGTGAATTTAAACCCCATATCGGCAGGAAATATACTGCCAGTTCGTATGGCTCCTAAGTCACCTTTTCACAACGTGAAATTTTGATTAAAGGCATCCTAAGAAGCAAGTTTATATGAAAAAATAAAGGGTGTACCTTGCCTTGTCCCCTACGTGAGATCCGTCCCGTTGTCGGCGTTGGCGGCATTAGATGATTTTAATTTTACTCCTGCTATTAAATTATCCAGCGCTAATTTTAATAAACTTAATAAAACGGCAGTCGAAGCGATTTTTCTTCTGCAACTAAACAGCCTGTTCAAAATCGATTTGAATAGTCTGAAGAAAAACTGCAAAACCCACCCCCTCTCAAAGGCTCCAAAGTCTCGCACGTGGCCAGTGACAGAACTGCAGCGACACTGAAGGTAAGTTTCATAACACACCTACTTATGTATGATAATTAAAGAATGGTACAAAACCCTGTTTAAACCAGGGTGGAAGGTGAATGAAACTAAGGCCGGGAAAATACCACGGTCGAGAATAATAAGCGATCCTCGTATACCGTTAAATATCTCATGTCATTGCAA
Source organism: Okamejei kenojei (assembly GCA_035221665.1). Lineage (NCBI taxonomy): Eukaryota > Metazoa > Chordata > Chondrichthyes > Rajiformes > Rajidae > Okamejei > Okamejei kenojei. The sequence goes on along the minus strand of CM069132.1, from coordinate 4,892,571 downwards.
CTACCCAGAGAAAGGGGTATATTTGGGAAACAGCTCATGCACTACAATCTCTCCTCAGGGATCACCACGATCAGTGAATGGAACATATTTTGCTTGTGGGTTATGGGCATATCCATGGCTGCCAGGGATGCCACTGGGAGACGACAGCTCTTGGGACAGGAAATGGGGAAAGAATTACCACTGGAACGGGTGCTGCTAAATAGCCTATATAGTTCCCTATATGAGAGTGGTCCACAATCTTACAGACGCGAATGCTGCACTTACATCCCTGATGAATCGTCTAACATTACAGATTTAGCAGCACATATTACTGCAGCAATAAAGAAGATTACAGAGGTTGGGGAGGAAATGCATTACTTAAATAAAGGTGGAGAATGGTGGCCGTTTAGCATGTTTGGAAGAATATGGTGAATGATAATACATTTTACTTCGGAGTCACGGGAGATGACTACGTGAAGAAGGCCCCGCCTGGCGCTGGAACGGCATTACGTCGACGCTGACGGGCAGAAGCAGGAGCTGCACAGACAGCTCCTCGACAGCGGTAGGGTACGGAACCGGCAGGTAAGTGCAGTGAAAAAAATTTTAGGAAGTCTGGAAAACTCCGTGCCTGGTGGATTTTGAACCAGGATTTTAAAGGTTTTAAAAAACAAAGTAAAAGTTTAAATTGAACAGAAATATTCTGTAAAACAACGGAGTTTTGAAAAGAACGTCCAGGGGAATACCCAGCGATCGGACGAGAGATTAATTACGGGGCCGGTTCCGATACTGGTACCGTTAAAAATACGTAGAGAGGTTAAGATGCTCCACAATCTTTTGGCAGGAAATTTTAAATAAGTCAGAAAGGGCTGTAATTTAAAAAGTTAATACATTTTCGCGATATGGAGAAAGTACTCCAAAATATAAAAATGAGACAAGGGTCACAGTACCAAACAGTTCCCCAAAAAGACCCTGAGGGGCTTGAATATACAGAATATGGCTATGTGCCAAATTGAGAATTTGAAACTCCGGACCCTGGATTTAGGGTGGGAGGAAGTCTCTTTGGATATAATTCCAAGTGGATCAGGGCTGCAAAAGACAGACCCCTGCAAGTGGTGATGTGAATTATGAATGCACACCACAAATAAAAAAGAGAGGCCAGATGTGCCTGAGATAGCAAAAGATTTTGCTATATCTGAAGGAAGTGGTGAGGCTATGGAAGAAAACCTAGCTGCCAACATTAATTATATGGTATCTCACCAACTTCAAGAATACGATAAAACCTTATGTTTTATTAAGATATCAACGGTAAATCCGTTTATAATATCCATGTCTCAAATTAATGAGATATAAGAAATACAATTTCAAAGTATTTCAAAATGGTGCAAATAA
>CM069132.1:4838703-4886203 GCA_035221665.1 Okamejei kenojei | reverse complement strand
CCGGCAAATACAACACATAGTCCTCCGCCAGTTTCGCCACCTCCAACGTGACCCCTCCACCCGCCACATCTTCCCATCTCCCCCCTGTCTGCCTTCCGCAAAGGCCACTCCCTCCGCAACTCCCTTGTCAATTCTTCCCTCCCCTCTCGCTCTACCCCTTCCCGGGCACTTTCCCTTGCAACCGCAAGAAATGCAACACTTGTCCCTTCACCTCCCCCCTCCACTCCTTTCAGGGACCCAAGCAGTCCTTCCAGGTCTGACAGAGGTTCACCTGCACCTCCTCCAACCTCATCTACTGCATCCGCTGCTCCAGATGCCAGATGATCTATATCGGTGAGACCAAGCGGAGGGCTTGGCGATCGTTTCGCCGAACACCTCCGCTCGGTCCGCAAAAACCAACCCGAACCTCCCGGTGGCTTAGCACTTCAACTCCCCCTCCCATTCCGTATCCGACCTCTCGGTCCTGGACCTCCTCCACGGCCAGAGTGAGCAACACCGCAAGTTGGAAGAACAGCACCTCATATTCCGCTTGGGGAGTCTGCATCCTTTGGGCTTGAACATTGAATTTTCTCAATTCTGTTAGCCCTTGCTGTCTCCTCCCCTTCCCACCTCCCCCTCAGCCCTCGGGCCCTGGCATTCCCCTCTATCTCTATCTCCCTCCCCCACCCTAGTTGCACTAGCTTCTCATTTTCACACCACAAACAGCTAACAATGGCTTGTTCCCCTTTATCATCGATACTTTTTTGCATATCGTTCATTCATTGTTCTTTATCTCTCCACATCACTATATCTCTCGTTTCCCTGATCCCTGACCAGTCTGAAGAAGGGTCTCGACCCGAAACGTCGCCTATCTCCTACGCCTCGTAGATGCTGCTGCACCCGCTGAGTTTCTCCAGCTTTTTGTGTAAACCCTCTTATAAATAGTTCTTGTTTGTCCATGAAGACAAATCTTAATCTTTCCAAATGTAGGGTCTCCGACATTTCCATTGTCCACATTTTTAATTGGGGGGGTTATAGGGCCTTTCCAGAATTTTAATATTCATTTTTTCCCAATTATTAAACTATAATCGATAAAAGTTCTTTGGTTCGTTGTGAATAATTGATTTGGTTCTAGTATTCCTAATATTATTAATTTTGAATCAGGGACCAAATTGGTATTGACAACTTCTGAAATTATCTTAAAAATTTCCGTCCAAAAATTAGTAATTTTTATACAGCTTACAAATGTGTGCCCAAGGTTAGCCTCCAAGTGTTGACATTTATCACAAATAGGGGATACACTAGGAAAAATTCTGTTTAATTTGGTTTTTGAATAGTGCAATCTATGTAAAACTTTAAATTGTATTAAAGAATGTCTAGCATTTAACGAACAGTGGTGTATATGTTGTAAGCTTTCATCCCATATTTCTGGACCTATTATTTGGCCTAGTTCATTTTCCCATGATTGCCTATATATTTCCGTCATGGGTGCATCATTATCCAATAAAATATTATAAATATAAGATATACATTTTTCTGTGTTCAGGTGCTTATTCAAACATTCATCAGGAGTTTCTCTTTCTATTTCTGTAATCCTGTGTATTTGACTTAGCATAGTCTCTGATTTGTAGATATCTAAAGTAGTCTTTCGAGTGAAACCCATAAATTTGTTGTAATTCCTGAAATGAAAGAAAGGAATTCTTCCTATAGAGAGCACCCATCTTATATCTTTCACTCATTGTTCTTTATCTCTCCACATCACCGTCTATATCTCTCGTTTCCCTGATCCCTGACCAGTCTGAAGTAGGGTCTCGACCCGAAACGTCGCCTATCTCCTTCGCTCCTTAGATGCTGCTGCACCCGCTGAGTTTTCTCCAGCTTTTTGTGTAACCCTTAATAATTCCATGATTTTTCCATTGTAAAAAACCTTTATCCATCATTGAGGGTTTAAATGTAGCATTATTTACAATGGGAAGTGCTAATGGTAAACAATCTAAATTTAGCATCTTCTTTAATTGTTGCCAAATACGTATTGCACTGTCTATCATTGGGTTTTATTTATAGATTTTTTTGCTTAATTTAGTATTAGCAAATAGTATCAATCCAATTTCAAAGGGTAAACAATCTTCATTTTCCATTTTTTAAACAATCTGGTTGTTTGTCCAGTTCTTCCAACCAAAAATTCATAATTTTAATATTAACTGCCAAATAATAAAACATAAAATTTGGTAATGCTAAACCTCCATTTATTTTTGATTTACATAAGTGTTTTTTATTTATTCTGTGGTTCTTATAATCCCAGATAAAGTTGGTGACTATACAGTCAACCTTCTTTAAAAAAAAAATTTTGAGAGGTATATCGGGATTAATTGAAAAAGATACAGGAATTGCGGGAGAAAAATCATTTTTATCGCATTAATTCTACCCAATATCGAAATAGGTAATGTTTTCCACTATAAAATATTCTTATGGAATTTGTTCAATAAAGGCGGAAAATTAGATTTAAACAAAGAAATATATCTCTTTGTTACATTGATTCCAAGATATTTAAGTTTTTCATTTACTAATTTAAAAGGGAATTGTTGTAGTATATGTGGATTACTTTCCATTATTGGCATAATTTCACTTTTATTCCAATTAATTCTGTATCCTGAAAACAAACCATATTGAGTTATTAAATTTAATAAGTTAGGTATACTAACTTCAGGTTTTGTGATGTAAATTAATACATCATCTACGTATAAGGAGATTTTATTTTCAGTATCTAGTTTTATACCCATATATTTCTGGATTTAACCTCACGCTTTGTGCTAATGGTTCTATTACAAGTGCAAATAATAGCAGGGATAACGGACATCCTTGTCTACAGCCCCGAGATAAACTAAATTTAGTTGATAACATGTGATTTGTTAATATTCTAGCCGTTGGTTTAGTATATAATAGTTTTACCCATGTGTTAAATTTCTCGCCCAGTTGAAAAGTTTCCATAACCGAAAATAAACAGTTCACAGCTCTCTTGCAAGTTTTTTTATGTAAGTTGAAGAGGTTAATCAGATAAGAAGGGGCCAGAGGATGCCATTGGGATGACTGGCTTTTGACAAAGAGTGAAAAACAATTCCATATTTGGAGGTAGCTGATGGTTTCTGGTACATTACCTCATGCAATTGGTATTACGTTTCAAGGGATATTACGGTTTTCTGGTATTTATTAGTAAGATTAAACGAGAACTTACCAGTTTGAAGTTTGATCTTTATTTTATGAGGAGTAACGATGAGGGATTACGTGAAGAACCCCGCCTGGCGCTGGAACGGCATACTTCAAAGCAGCAGCATGAAAAAACACAGAACATAATAGCCGGAGTAAGATAGTAAGGCTTCTCATAGATTTAGAACTACCAGATGATCATTTATTTTATGAGGGTGGGGAGTGGAGGGCACGTAATCCCTCATTGTTACTCCTCATAAAATAAAGATCAAACTTCAAACTGGTAAGTTTCTCGTTTAATCTTACTATTTTACTTCGGATCACGTGAGTGACTACGTGAAGATTTTGAAGCTTTCTGTGTTTTTCATGTCATAGAATTTATTCCATACGACAGTCCGGCTCATTCAACACAGTGACGAGCGAATAAACACATTTTTCCCCCAAACATTGCCTCAAGTTATGTGATAAATTATTTCACATATAAAGAATAAAAGTAATGCCCTTTCCATTGAAAGGCAAGTTTATCACAAAATATCAATTGATATATATATTTTGATGGTATGACAATTATAGAGAACCCAACACTCCGTGTCCAAACCTGACACCATGACTGGTTCCTTTTTACTTTAACATTAATTTACACCCTCCTGCGGCCTTGCATCTTTGCTCGAGCGGCTCATCCCGTGCCATTCCTGTGAATGTATCTACCTCATTAACAGAGTGATTTTCCACCTTTCAGTGTCTAGTTCCACTGAGTGTATCCAATTTCTAACCATCTAGAATACATTCCTCTAGAACCATCAGTTTTTACTGAACCTAATGCGGTTTTTGTGTGTAATAAGTAGTGCTGTCTCATTACCACAGAGACTCTTACCTACTTCAACATATTTCATCAATGTTCACACACACACACACACACACACACACACACACACACACACACACAACTTAAGGCCGACAGGATATGCTTATAGACTCCTCTTGGTGTGGCTTTGTTTGGTAAATTCATAAACATATATGATAATGCAATCTGTATCCACATGCAATTATAACATAACATTTGCAATGTTTGCACTCATATATTGATACTAAAGAAATCAGCATTATTTATTTTCAATGTTTAAGTTTTTTTGAATCATTGATAGAGTTAGAGTCCATTGCCTAAGGCAATTCAGGATTATTTATCTCCCGACTTATATATTACAATTTTGGACATATATCAGATTATATATATATATATATATATATATATATATATATATATATATATATATATACACACATATATATATATATATATTTATATTAATATCCACATATATATCCCTTTCCATATCAGGATATTATCTATGCACCTGATAACTTCTTGGTTAGTATATTGTCCGTTAATAGGATGGTAACACTCTGAGCCCTATTATTGGCTCTATCAATTAGATGCTCAGAAAAATGCAATCCACAAGGAACTCCATATATCTAATATGATAAAATAACTTTACTGTATACACAGACTTCCAATTTCTTATAACAAAATATTGTTTTTTAAACTTATTTCTGCAAATTGCAGGTATAACACTTCTTTTATACATAATTATTTTATTGTTATGTTATATTAGTTAAACATTCATAGACTTCTTTGACCATCAGCTGTTGTAATGGTCTGGTCAACCTGCAGATAGTCAAATTCATATTTTCATGTCATGGATGCCTTTGTACAACAATAAATTACTGCAGGGTTACACAAAACTGGAGAACCAGCGGGTGCAGCAGCATCCAAAGAGCGAAAGGAGATAGGCAACGCCTCGGGTCGAGACCCTTACTCAGAATTCAATAAATTACTGCAACTATGAATCATCACAAGTGGTTCAAACATCACTCAATATTTATGAAACCATGAAGGATCCGTATTGGGCCACCAAAATGCCTCTGGCAGTGTCCTGCTACATTTTCATCAGACACTGCCCTATCAAACAAAATGAGGAACACAAAAGAACATCTTTTCCTCATGTAATTGAGAGAAAGCATCCACCTTTCCTGTTCTTGGTTTACCCACAAGAAACATTTGAAAGATCGGTGATTTAATCTGTATGCAACCAGATTAATCGTAAGTAATCCATATTAATGACAATGTGTTTTCCTCCCAAATTTGTTGGCTCCGATACCATTGTCTCTTCCTTAGAGATAAACAGCTGGACTAAATTTTTTTAGAATATGCCACATCGGTTTACTCAGATAATCCCATGATTGTTATTTGGTATTGCCGTGGTATTGTTCACCTTGATTACGACATGGACACTTCCATAATAAAACAATCGATATTTTAACCCATAAACTCCTTATACTTCAATAATTAATACAAATGTTTGGAAATTTCTTAGGACAATCCATTTATGCTCACCTGGTATTATTGTCCGCAGTCCCAACAAGAGACGTATCAATTATTCTTATAAGAATAGATAATATTCTTATCTTTACCCAAACATTCACAGAAGCTGTACATCATCTGTAACACTTGCTTCAGTTTGCAACAGCTGTTAAGCTTATAGTTGAAGCAGCTTGTGAACCTTTTTTACATTACTTTAATAATGATAATGTATCATTTGATATTTGCATAAGCCTCTCACAAAGGCATACATTTTCTTATAAGCTTCTGTATTCCTTCTTTTGGAGCTTTATTTACCCTTTACCTAACCTAATGGGGGGACAAAGTATGTAAACAACAATGAGACATATTTGTATCATGGAACAATTTTCCCCCTCTTATGGTGCTGAATTACTTCTAAATTCAGAATAGTAATTTATGAATATTTTATTAATGCCTAAGCATACGCTTTATATAATGGGTCAGGTCCTTACCTACCACCAGGTTTGTAATTGCAGCACTAATTTGCAGCCGACTCTTATACCTTCCAATTTAAATGTAATCAAGATAACCCATGACCATGACCTCATTAGTGCAAGTGCTGATCTTTTATCAGCATAATTGTTCCTCCAGTATTCTGTTTAACAGCCTTGAACTGGTTTAATCCTTTGGACAATGTTTTAACTTGCACAGCTTGACCCATTTTAATTAATTTCAAGCACCTGTAATATTGATTAACAATTTGTTAATAGCAACTGTATTTCCATGTTCTAGATGTTTCCATTTTAATAAATGTTCTTACACTGTGAAAGCGTATATAAAATGATATTTTGTATGGTTTTTATTTATACCATCAAATCTTTACACTGAGTAATTTTTATAATATACATGTACGTACCCCTTCTTTATTGAAATTACTTTTGAGTGCAAACCTTAAATCAATTTTTAAGGTTTTCTTATACAGGTGAACCAATCCTTCCTTAGTTATATTAAATTAATGATCATAATACACCTGTAATCCCCCACAATTGGAGATTTCATGAACTTATTTTGTAACCAGATGTTTGCACCTCTTCAACGTACTTCAAGCCTTCTTTTCCCCCCAATTATATGGGTTTGGATAAGGCTATGTTGGATTATACCACTTCTGCCTTTGTTTTGATCCATTATCAAATCTTTCATTGGTCATAGTTTTTCCCCCCAAGTTTAAAGATCTTTGCCTTTGTTTTGATCCATTATCAAATCTTTCATTGGATCATAGTTTTTCCCCCGAAAGTTTAAAAATCAGTAGTCTGTTCTTTTGTAATCAATATCTTTGATTTATCATAAGGCAGGTTTATTCCATAATAATCAGGAGTTTAACATAACCTGATTTATAATGATCTGCGAATCTAGAGTGCAGATTTGGTAAATTAATATATTTCTTCCCATTGAGCTCCACAAACTGATGGCAATTTATTTTATTTTAAAAGTATTAATTATTTGCACAACGTTTTATTTTATTTTATTTTTCTTTTTGAATAGTAATGCATGCACCAGTTTGAAATACTTTGAAATTGTATTTCTTTATATCTCATATAATTTGAGACATGGATATCATAAACGGATTCACCGTTGATATCTTTATAAAACATAAAAAGTTTTATCATATTCTGCTGTTTCAATCATTACAGCTTTGGTGAGAGTTTTCAGTTTCCATGTTTACTTTTCATGGCCTCACTCATCATTAGTTCTGCTGTTTTAACCATAACAGCTTTTAGTGAGAGACCAACTAATTTTGGTTTCCATGGTAATTTTCCATGGCCTCACTTCTTATTCAGGTGCTGTGCATACATCTGTGTGTGTGTGTGTATATATATATATATACAAGTGTGTGTGTGTGTATGTATATATATATATATATATAAATATGTATATATAATATATGTAATATATGTATATATATAATATATATATATACTATATATATATATATTATATATATATATATATATAGGTGCTGGGGTGGGTACTTCATGACCACCACCACTATCAGTGCATTTTTTAAGGGTCAGATTTTATCCCATTTATTTTTCACTGCCTGTTTCTCCTGAGTTTTTTTCCCCCTCAAGGAGACTACCTTCAGAAATATCTGAGGTAGATATTCCCACCATATTTCATCATATTTTTATCCTTTTTTATATGTGAAACCCTTTAGGGTAGGTTAGGGAATATTTCCATTATTTTCCGGTCGGAAGGCCTTCATTAACTTTTTAAATTATGGCCTTTCTGACTTATTTAAAAATTTCCTTCCCCCCCCCCCTACCAAAAGTTTGTGGAGCATCTAAACCTCCCTAACGTATTTTTAATGGTCACCAGTAATCGGAACCGGCTATTGTAATTAATCTCCCCCTTCCCGATCGCTGGTATTTCCCCCGGACGTTCTTTTTTAAAACTCCCGTTGTATTATACAGAGTATTTTTTTGTTCTATTTTACTCTTTTATTTTATTTTTGTTTTTAAATCATTTCAAAATCCTGGTTCAATACACCAGGCACGGAGTTTTTCCAGACCCTAAATGTTTTTCAACTGCACTTACCTGCCGGTTTCCATACCTACCGTTGTCGACGAGCTAGCCTCTGCAGCTCTTCCTTCTGCCGTCACAGCGTCGACGTAATGCCGTTCCAGCCCCAGGCGGGGTTCTTCACGTAGTCACTCACGTGACTTCGAAGTAAAATTGTGTGTGGCTGCTGGAGCATTCAGACATAAAACTGTTGCCTCTGGGTCTCTAGGTCCACACCTGTCAGACGTTAAATTAAAGCTTTGTATGGTCTTAAGAACTTGTACTTTGACTATCTTTTTAAGTGAACGTTTACATATTAACAACCCCCATCCCCTCCCTCCTGGGTTATTCACACACCATTTCCCAGCCAACACCCTCCCCCCCAGGTTATTCACAACCCCCGCCCCCTCCACCAGGGTTATTCACATCCCCCGCCCCCAGGTTATTCATTGTTCTATCTGGGACATATGACAATAAAACACTCTTGACTCTTGACACCCGCCCCCCCCATCTGTACGAGTCCCACTTGGTCTATATCTCTCTAAATCCCTCCTTGCCCCCCGGGGGGGCTATGGATGAGTGATGTAATATTGCGTTGCGGGACCAGGCCTCCCATGTGACAGGGATCCAATGTCTTTAACGTGTTATTATTGTACCTGCCTCACTACTTCCCCTGGCAGCTTTACCCACACACCCACAATCCTCTGTGAAAATTTGCAAAAGTTGCAAAAGTTTCTGTATCGCTATTATGGGAAACCTTTAAGGCATACATTTGTGGCGCTATAATCTCTTATCAAAGTTTTCAAAATAAATAAAATAAAAGAGAACGTCAGAGGATAGAACAGGAAATAAAATCACTAGAACTGGACAATGCAAGTGACCCAACCATAGATAAACATAATAAGATAACCTTATTGAAATATAAACTCAATAGAATATTATCGGCAAGAGTAATAAGACTATTCCAAATTACAAAACTGTCACACTTCGAATTTGGGGATAAGCCACATAAATTATTAGCGAGGCAACTGAAGCAACAAGAAAAATGCTATCACTAAAATTAAATCTGTAAGGGGTGAGCTTCTAACACTACCAAGAAAGAATATTTAATAAAAGGTTTTGCCCAATTTTATCATAATTTATACACAACTAAAATAAATACAGATGATAGTAAAATTACAATTTTTTTAGATAATTGCAACCTCCCTAAATTGGATAGTTTTTAGAACAAAGAGGAATTAGGAGCACGGATTACTAATGAAGAAATAAAACAAATAATGAACTCATTGAAAAATGGGAAGACTCCAGGACCAGATGGTTTAAGCAATTAATTTTATAAACGATTTCAGGAGTCAATTGTACCAAGATTACTCAACTTATATACGCAGGTTAATACCGAAAATAAATTACCAGAAACGTTAGCAGAATCAACAATAACACTTATACCAAAAAAAGATAAAGTTTAAGATGAACCAGGTTCTTACAGAGCTATATCACTTCTAAATACGGACCAGAAAATCTTAGCAAAGATTCTAGCAAGAAGACTGATTAATTATATGAACAAATTGGTAAACCCAGATCAAACGGGATTTATACCCAAAAGACAATCATTTAATAACTTGAGAAGGCTTTTCAATATAATGTACTCTCACAAAGAGGACATTGAAGATATTTCAGTCGTTACGCTGGATGCAGAGAAGGCATTTGATCAGGTAGAATGGCAGTATTTATATAAGGAACTCCAAAAATTTAATATGGGAGAGAATTTATAGATGAGAAACTACTTTATGATAAACCTAACAACAAGAATATTAAACTAAATAATATGTATCTTCAAAATGTTATTTATCAAGGGGTAATAGGCAGGGTTGTGCCTTATCACCATTGCTATCTGCCCTTATGATAGAACTGTTGACTGAAAGGATTAGAAATCTTCTGAACATTCACGGATATGATACTAAGGACTAAAAGAATAACAGTTCATTATATGCTGATGATATTCTTTTATATATTACTAATATACAAACGAGTATCCCCACCTTATTAACACTAATTGAGGAATTTGGTTATTTTTCAGGATATAGAATAAATTGGAATAAAAGCGAAATTATGTCTTTAAAACCACAGGATGCGAGACACTTATTAAAATTCCCTTTCAAAATTGCAACAGAAAAATTCAAGTATTTGGGTATTCAAATTACGAGAAGACACAAATCATTATTTAGTGCCAATTTTACTTCGGAGTCACATGAGTAACTACATGAAGAAGTCCCGCCTGGCGCATGATCGGCATTACGTCGACGCTGTCGGTAGGCAAAGAGCTGCAGAGCGCAGCTCCACCAGCTGTAAGAAAGAGGCCCGCAGGTAAATGGATTGAATTATTTACAGAGCGTGTTTCAAACTCCGTGGTGCTGGCGTGCAGAGCCAGCAGGAGTTGAAAGTAAAAGAGAAAAAGCATTCTGGGTAGAAGCTCAGTGATCGGGACGGCAGATTAGTGCGGAGCTGGTTCCGATACCAATGGCCGTTAAAATTAACTGTAGGGAGCATCCACAAACCAAAAGCCACGGGAAGAATCTCCAGTGGGAAGGAAAATAAAGAAGTCTGAGAGGCCGTGCTTTTAGATGATTCTCATAAGGAAAGGCCTCCAGACAAGAAAGCCTTATGGCTCAGAATAAATTAAATGGAGAAATACTCCAAATTATTTTTTCAACCAAGGGTCTAAAAAACCCAGAATATTCCCAGGCAGGCCCTGAGGGATTTCCATATACAAGTATGTGGTGCTTTTACCACTATGGGAATATGAACCCCAGATTGGGCTGGAGGTAGTCTCCTTGAGCAAGTCTCAGGAGTGCCAGGGCAGTAAAAAAAAACTGACCCTGAAAGTGGTGTTTTGGTCATAAGTACCCACCGCAGCACAAGTATAAATCCAGGTGTACTTAATGGGTACAAAGTACGATACCTGAAGGAAGCGGTGAGGCCATGGAAGGTAACCATGGTGGCCAACATGAATTGGTTTCTCACCAGCTTCAGGAGGCTGTTATGGTAGAAACAGCAGATTTATATTAAAACACTTGTGCTTTACTAGGGGGCCAACGGTGAATCCGATTAAGGCACCCATGTCTTCAATAGTGTGGAGGCACAGGGAATACGATGCCAAAGAATTTCAAGTTTGCGGGTGGCATCACTGCTTATGGGAAGCAAGTGAAAGATTGTGCAATGACCAAAATTTAAAAAGGATAAGTGGCATTGTTTATAGCTTATATGTTGAGCTCAATGGTATGAGAGAAAATTGCCATTCGGACCATTTTGCACTTTAGATTTGCAGGTCAATACAGATCAAGCTATGTTCATACCCCTGGTTATTACGGAGTAAACCTGCCTAAAACAAATCAAAGACATTGATAAAGAGGCAAAGACTATCAGCCTCATAAAACCTTTGCAAAATTGGCTGGTCCAATGTGAAGGGGATTTGATATATGGATCAAACAGAGGCAGGAGTATGGTGAGGAAGTATTTTTATCCTGCACAGCCTTATGTTAACCCATATTGTTGGGGAAGAAGGCCATTACGTGCATTTGGAGAGGTACAAAAACTTTATCCTATCACAGAGGAAGCTTTTGTTGAACCTCCGATTGGTGGTAGATTACATATGATAAATGATATTGCATAACAGCTGATCGGTTTATATTAGTTACTGTATAAGGATCTACAATAAAATTTGTAGGAGGAGTTGATCCACCTGTACAGAGTTAACCTAATCCTATTTTATGCTTCTGCACCTGAAAAATCTCAAATAAAGAAGTAAGAAATTTATTTAGGGAAAGTGTAATGGGGAAAAAACGGAGTAAACATCCACCACAATTTGTATCAAATAATTCCCCAGGCAGAAGAAAGTTGGTGGTTGTAGACTCATTCTAGACATCACACACTTTAATACATTTGTCCAGTATAAAACATTTCAAAATGGACACGTTCAACACTGCAAGGCAGTTGTTATCAACAAGTTGTAATTGGTTACTATAGGCTTTAAGGATGCGTATGATTTAGTACCAATTTATCATCATGTTCACAGGTACTTGAAAATTAATTAAATGGGTCAGCTATGGCAATTTAAGGCATTATCTAAGGGATTAAGCTCAGCTTCTAGGCTGTTCACACAGTGGTTGAAACCAGCACTTGCACTGATAAGGACACATGGTCATGGTTTATCTTGATGACATTTTTAATTGGCTATGCTGATCAGGAGTTAGCTGAAAAATTAGTGCAGCAACTACAAGCTCTGTTGAAAGGCTAGTGTCGGGGGGGGGATCCATCCAACAAAATCTAAGCTTCAGCCATCCCCAACAATTTACTATTTGGGGTTTGTGAGTGATTCAGTACCATGTTCGGTAATTTACCAAGAGACAAAGTGTCAATTTTACAAATGTGTGTCGTTGCCTTGTGACGAGCCTTATCCCTCCATCCGAGAAGGAGCTGAGGTAAATTAGTAACACTATTTCTGCAGTAGAGTTGGTCCACTGCATTACCAAAAAAGCTTAAAAAAGGCAAAAACACAAGCACTAGAAGAGTGTGCAGGCCATTTTGACAGGCCTGTGCAATTGCCAAAGGAAGCTTTATCAGAATTACAGTGGTGGATTGAGAATTGCTCCACAGCTGCTTAAAAACATATTAGCTCCCACAGCAGCCAGCAGTCATTGCAAACTGAAGCAAGTATTCTCGGATGGTGGATAGCTTCTCGGTTTTTAGGGCTAAGATAAGTGTAGTATCTGTTCTTATCAGGTTAATATCTGATACGTCCCTTATCTAGGGGACTACAGACAATAATACCAGGTGGTGGCAGATGGATTGTCCAAGAAACTTATTTCTCCAAACATTTGGTATTAATTATTTGGAGTTGTTAGGAGCTTTTATGGATTAAACGCTTATTGTTCTACTATGAAAGATTTGCATGTCCAATTACAAGTAGACAATACCACAGCTGTGGCATATATCAATCACATGGGTCGAGTAAGATCATTATCATGTGATTATCTGGTTAACCAGATATGACATTGGTGTATCTTTAAGAATATTTGGCTTTCGGCTATCTATCTCAGGGAGAGACAATGTTGTGGCAGACAACAGATCACAAAGATTTAAAGACAATACAAAATGGATATTAAATCCACAAATTGGAAAACATTGTCAGTGGTATGGATTACCTGGCATTGATCTGTTTCAATCTAGATTAATTCACTAATTGCCCAAATACGTCTCATGGGAACCCAACCCAGGAGCAGTAGCTGTGGATGCATTCTCACTACATTGTAGGGGGGGGGGGAGGGGAAATATGTTATTTTATGTTCCCCATTCTGTCTGATTAGGAAATGTCTGGTGAAAATATAGCAAGACTCTGCCACGGGAGGTTTGGTGGCCCAAATCAGACACAGTCGTGGTTCTCATTGATATTTAGAATGATAATTGAACCATTTATGACGATTCCTAGCTGCAGTAATTTGTTGCAGAAATTCATCCATGGCATGATCATATGAATTTGTTCATCTGCAGGTTCTGACCAGACCATTACAAGAGCGTAGACTGTCGGATAGGACCATGAATGTTATAACTGCAGCTTGGAAAAATAGCATTAAAAACAATATTTTGTTTATATAAAGAAATTTGGAAAGTCATTTCTTTTGGCAGACGGTCAAAGATATTTTTATCATACTGCTAACATATCAGATATATTGGAGTTCCTTGCTGGATTGCATTTTTGATCAGCACCTAAAGCGATAGGGCCATTAATAGGGCTCTTAGAGTTTATCGTCCTACTTAGGACAAATTGTTGACCATGAATCTATCAGGTCTCAATCCGTTAATATCCCGATATGGGAAAGGAATATATATATTAAAATCTGCCCAAAGTGAAAAAATACAGAAGTTTGGGAGGTCAGCGAGTTTTTCTCACTTTGCTTAGGCAATGGGGCTCCAATTCTATCACTGTTTCGGAAGTTAACATTTGAAGTAATAATGCTCATGGCTTTAGTATCAGCACAAAGAGTGCAAACGTTGCAAATGTTATGTTAGACTGATGCACGTGGCTACAGATAACATTGTCTTATATGTTTATAAGACGTTAACCAAAGAAAGCAGACCAGGAGGAGCTGGAACCAAGGGGTAAATTTTAAAGCATATCCTGTCGACCAAAATTTGCATTGTGGTTAAGCATTGACAATATGTAGAAGTTAAGGCAATATGACTCAATATGAAGTAGGCAACAAGAGTCTCCGTGGTGGGTGAGACAGCGCTATTTATTACACACAAAAAACACATAAAAGTATCAGTACAAAACTGATGGTTCCAGATAGTTACATTCTAGATGGTTAAAACAGGTTTTGGGACTCAGCAGGAGTAGACATTGAGATGTTAAAAAATCACTCCACCAGGAGGTAGGTACATCCACGGCAAAGGCACAGGACGGGCCACTCGATCAAAAAATTAGAGGCCATCAGGATGATGTATAAGAACTTTTCTAAGTTTAAGAAAACCAGTTCTCACGGTGTCAGGTTGGACACGCAGTGATGGGTTCTCTTGATTGTGCTTTGTTTTTTATATTATCGATTTATATCTTTGGTTAGAAATCTTCCCCTACAATTAGAAGGGTTTATTACTTTCATTCTTTTATAATGAAAAGACTTATTACAATTTACATAAACGAAGCAATGTTTAAAAGATGTATTAAATTACTCACTAATGTGTTGATTGAGCCAGAGTGTCATATGGAATGAATCTACAACATAAAAAACACAGAGCTACAAAATCTTCACGTAGTCACTATCACGTGACTCCGAAGTAAATAGTAAGATTAAACGAGAATTTACCAAGTTTGAAGTTTGATCGTTATTTTTATGAGGAGTTTATGATGAGGGATTACGTGCCCTCCCTCCACTCCCAACCCTCATAAAATAAATGATCATCTGGTAGTTCAAGTCTATGTTGAGCCTTATATCTTACTCCGGCCATTGGTTCTGTGTTTTTCATGCCGCTGCTTTTGAAGTATGCCGATCACGCGCCAGGCGGGAACTTCTTCACGTAATCCCTCATCATAACTCCTCATAAATAACAATCAAACTTCAAACTTGGTAAGTTCTCGTTTAATCTTACTATTTTACGCCACTATTAAATAAAACTGAATGTTATGATTCAATTTTGAAAACGCTCCCCTCCCACTCTCATTGATAGGTAGAATTATTAACGCTATAAAAAAAATGACTTTCTATACCACAATTAATATATTTGCTTCAAGCGATTCCCAATAAAAATATATATTCCAAAATATTTTTTACAAAAAACTAGATTCTATTTATCACTAATTTTATATTGGGATTATAGAGCACACAGAATCAACAAAAGCATTTGTATAAACCTAAGAAGTTGGGGGGTTTATCAACCTAACTTTACGTATTACTACTGTACTACTGGGCAGTGCATATTAAGAGCATAATGTACTGGTTGGATAGTTCCACTCACCAGTCGGAGTGGATAAGAGTGGAGAAAGAGGAGTGTTTCCCATACGATATAGGAATGATCTTGTTCTCACCGGTAAAATTGAATAGTATCATTTATAAGAAGAACCCAATTATTCACAATCCAATAAGAATTTGGAAACAAATAAAATTATCCTTGAAATTAAATAATTTATCAGTACTAACCCCAATATTGAACAATCCTGCATTCAAACCGTCTCTTATCGACAAAACATATAAACAATGGGATAGACTGGGGATTAGGAAAGTAGGAGATGTGTATGAATTGGGCAAATTGTTATTATTTCAACAATTAAAATCAAAATTTAAACTGAATGATAATCAATATTTTAAATATATACAGATATGTGACTTTATGAAGAAATATATACATAGATTTCAAACTATATTTTTAGACCCTTTAGAAGAAGCAATGAATATTAAGGCTGATTCACAAAAACTAATATCATATTTTTATAATAGAATATTAAATAGAGAATTACCATCAACAGAGGCACTAAGAGAAGATTGGGAACATGAACAAATGATAAAGATTCCGAAAGATAGATGGGTAAAGTATCTGATGAACACTCATTATTGTTCCATTAATGCAAGACATTATTTAATTCAATTTAAATTATTATATAGACTATATTATTCAAAAACGAGGTTGAATAAATTCTACCCAAACGTCTCTCCCAGATGCGATAAATGTTTGTTTCAAAATGCCAATATAACACATTCATTTGTAGGATGTACAAAGTTGGAGCGATTTTGGAGCGATATATTTGATATATTTACAAAGCTCTTCAAGTCAAGAATAGAACCTAATACGGAATGGATTATATTTGGAATAATAGTAGAAGATATCAAAGACCAAAAAGTAGTCTTTAATTATGGGTTCATAATTGGAAATAAATTGATACTTACATTTTGGAAAAATACATCTATACCAACTATTAAAATGTGGATTAGGAATATGACGGACATAGCATACCTTGAAGAAATGAGACTCCGCCTAATAGATAAATATGACCAATTCTTAAGGAGTTGGTCCCCTTTCATCGACTTTTTGGAATCATGTGATGCATCAGTACTGTAAAGATTACTGATTTCAGGTCCAGGTTCGTCGATAGATTTACATCTCCGAACAAAGATTTGAAAATTTCTTTTTTAAGTGTTTATTTCTCCTATTTCTACTTTCTACTTTTTTTTCCCTACATACACACTTCACGTTTTTCTATTTTCTATTATCTATTTTTCCTCTTTTTCTTCTCTCTATTTTTTGGTTTTTTTTCCTTCCTTTTCAAAAACATAAAACTAGAGGTTGTACATAGAATGTATTACGTTATGACATAGTTGGCACCTAAAATTAGGTACCACTGTATTGTTTTGTACTGTATTAACTTCTAATAAAATAAACAAAAAATAAAATAAAAATCTTTCCCTTATCACTTTAAACACGTGCCCTCTATTTCTTGATTCCCCAAGAAAATTACTATGTGCATTCACCCTAAATAAAGTCTTAGCCTGTTCAACCTCTCCCAAGAAGTCAGTTCTCGAGTTCTGGCAACATCCTCGTAAATCTTCTTTGCACTCTTTCCAGGTTAATGTATGTATGATTCACAAGTTCTAGGAGTAAAATTAGGCCATTCGCCTCATCATGTACACTGCCATTCAATCATAGCTGATCTTGTGAGTGGCCAGATCTAATCTTACCCCTAGTCTGGTACAGTAAAAGAAACTGAGTAGAACACTCAGCAGTCCAAATCCTTCTTTATTTGTATATATGGCAGGAACGGTCTTGGATCCACTCACGTGAGCCCGCAGTAGCCTCGTGCAAACAGAACAGAAGGAAGACAACCGACACACCCAAATGAATTACATACACTTTTATACCCCTAAACAAAGGTGGGGACACTAAGTACGATGAGGGAGGCCACCCCTACATGCCAATCACAGATAAGAAAACACATTAAGAAGCACTTACACTGTTAATTTACAAACTATGTATACAAAAACCTTTTAACACCTAGATACTAAGTGTAAACAGATAATCCTGTACCCCATCACAAGCTTAGGTTCAGCATCTGTTCAACAGAACCTAGACTTAATGGCATCAGAGAAGCCACAAGAACAGAAACCACCTGGAATCTCTTGCAGAAACCTAGACTTATTGGCAGCAAGGTGCAGAATCTTCCTGGAGCTTCTGCAAAGAGCTTGACTTTGTGGCAACAGCTTGGTCACATGGAGCTCTTGCACCTGGTGTTCTTGTCACCTCATCCAGCTTGACCTTGCTCACAGGCACTGCTAGCTATTTCCCAAAGCACCATCAGCCATTTCCCAAAGTACCCATATTCTTACATATTATCATTCCCCCCTTTTATCATTTCATGATAACTAGTTCTTCACAAACAAGAAACAATGAAATGACAATAGTACATATATCAACAGTCAAACAGTGATGATGATGATGATGTTATGCCAAGATCCCATAAGTCTCTGCTTCCCGACTTTTCATGGGTGTGCATTCTCTTGTAGTCATCACTAGCAGCAGAAGCGTATCCAGGGTACTCAACACACCTACACTGAAAAGCATTTCTTCAAAAAAGAATTAGCAGCTTGGCGCATTACTGATAACATTACAATGGTGAAGGTGGACCCACCCATTTTTCCCTTCTACTTTAGCAACAGTCAGGGTTGTGAGGAGAACCTGATAAGGTCCTTCCCATCAAGCGTCCAGATCCTTTCTTACCCAGTTTTTTACCATAACAAAATCACCAGCTCCGACTTTAGTTGAGGTAGATAGACATGGTAATTTAATATACGCTGCTTGTTACATATTATCAATTTCTGCCTCCCAATCCCATTTTCCGCCTTCTCCCCATAACCCTTCACATCCGTTCTTTACCTGGATTGTGCACAAAACAAATATTTTCACTGTCTCTCAATACACGTGACAATAATAAACCGATACAAATGTATATTGAGTCATGCCCTCCAACGCGCAGGGATAGCTGCACTCCTTCAATTCCATCCCCCATCTGGAAATGCAATTGCGACACTGTGGTTGGCCATGCTGCAGTTGATGAGGGCATATAAGCTCAGAAAATTCACGAGAAAATCGGAGCAGGAGTTGGTACAAAGTCCTCCAATCAAGAGAACAAAGAGAGACCCGGCATGGGGTGTGAGGGTGGGGGGTGCTGAGAACAAAGGGGGATCTAGTCTGGGGGTTGCTGAGAACAAAGGATTAAATTGAATACCTTGTAACATTGTTGGCGCCCTAAATGTGGCGACTCTGCATACTTGTGCATGCAAAACAAGAATCTCACTGTGACAAGCCATGGACAATAGACAATAGGTGCAGGAGTAGGCCATTCGGCCCTTCGAGCCAGCACTGCCATTCAATGGTAACAAGTGGCTGATCATCCACAATCAGTACCCCGTTCCTGCCTTCTCCCCATATCCCCTGACCCCGCTATTTTTAAGAGCCATATCTAGCTCTCTCTTGAAAGCATCCAGATAACCGCCTCCACTGCCCTCTGAGGCAGAGTATTCCACAGACTCACCACTCTCTGTGAGAAAAAAGTGGTTCCTCATCTCCGTTCTAAATAGCTTACTCCTTATGCTTAAACTGTGGCCCCTGGTTCTGGACTCCCCCAACATCAGGAACATGTTTCCTGCCTCTAGCGTGTCCAATCCCTTAACAATCTTATATGTTTCAATGCTCCATTCTCTTGTAAACCTACGCTGCACTCCCTCAATATCAAGAATGTCCTTCCTCAAATTAGGGGACCAAAACTGTACACAATACTCCAGGTGTGATCTCACTAGGGCTCTGTACAACTGCAGAAGGACCACTTTGCTCCTATATTCGATTCATCTTGTTATAAAGGCCAACATGCCATTTGCTTTCTTCACTGCCTGCTGTACCTGCAAGCTTACTTTCATAGACTGATGTACAAGCAGGAGAGGAAAACCCGGGGGGGGCAAAGGGGACACGTCCCCTCCATGCTTTGAGAGGTGGGGGACATTCCCCCCCCCCCCACGTTTTTGTCATCCGGATTTTAAAGTCTGCGCTTTCCGCGAAACAGTGGAGGTGGGACTGCTGATCGAGGGCGCCGATTGGCCGAGAGAGACGTCAGTCAGCAGGTAATGGGGGCGAAACATGATATGGGTGAGTGTGCGCATGTGTGGATGAGTGCGCGCATGTGTGGGTGAGTCCCCCGTCCCCTCCATGTTTTTATAGCGAGTTCCGCTCGTGTACAAGGACCCCCAGATCCCGTTGTACTTCTCCTTTTCCCAACTTGATGCCATTTAGATAGTAATCTGCCTTCCCGTTTTTGCTACCAAAGTGGATAACCTCACATTTATCCGCATTAAACTTCATCTGCCATGCATCTGCCCACTCTCCCAACCTGTCCAAGCCACCCTGCATTCTCATAGCATCCTCCTCACAGTTCACATTGCTGCCCAGCTTTGTGTCTTCTGCAAATTTGCTAATGTTACTTTGAAACCCTTCATCCAAATCATTGATGTATATTGTAAATAGCTGCGGTCCCAGCACGAGCCTTGCAGTACCCCATTAGTCACTGCCTGCCATTCTGAAAGGGACCCGTTGATCCCTACTCTTTGTTTCCTGTCTGCCAACCACTTCTCTATCCATGTCAGCACTCTCCCCCCAATACCATGTGCCCAAATTTTGCACACTAATCTCCTATGTGGGACCTTATCAAATGCTTTCTCAAAGTTCAGGTACACTACATCCACTGGCTCTCCCTTGTCCATTTTCCTAGTTACATCCTCAAAAAATTCAGAAGATTAGTCAAGAATGATTTCCCCTTGTAAATCCATGCTGACTCGGACCGATCCTGTTACTGTTATCCAAATGATCAGCAGTCTCATCTTTTATAATTGACTCCAGCATCTTCCCACCACCGATGTCAGGCTAACTGGTCTATAATTCCCTGTTTTCTCTCTCCCGCCTTTCTTAAAAAGTGGGATAACATTAGCTACCCTCCAATCCACAGGAACTGATCCTGAGTCAATAGAACATTGGAAAATTATGACCAATGCATCCACGATTTCTAGAGCCACTTCCTTAAGTACCCTGGGATGCAGACCATCAGGCCCTGGGGATTTATCAGCCTTCAGTCCCATCAGTCTATCCAACACCATTTGCTGCCTAATGTGGATTTCCTTCAGTTACTCCATCACCCCAAATCCTCTGGCCACTACTATATCAGGAAGATTGTTTGTGTCCTCCTTAGAGAAGACAGATCCAAAGTACCTGTTCAACTCATCTGCCGTTTCCTTGTTCCCCATTATAAATTCACCTTTTTCGGTCTTCAAGGGTCCAACTTTGGTCTTAACTAAATTTTTCATCTTCACATACCTAAGGAAGTTTTTACTATCCTGCTTTATATTCGTGGCTAGCTTACCTTCGTACCTCATCGTTTCTCCCCGTATTGTCTTTTTATCCACTCTATCTGGGGCTTGAACCCCTGCACAAAAGTTTAAAATTGTAGTCCTAGTCTTTGAAATTGTTTGAATTTTACTTTCTCTCGCTTAGGTTTGCAAATGAACTTAAAGAAGGTCTGAAGAAGGGTCTTGACCCAAAACGTCGCCCATCTCCTTCGCTCCTTAGATGCTGCTGCACTCGCTGAGTTTCTCCAGCCTTTTGTGTACCCAAGGTAACCTTTAAGTTGGATTCTCAAAGGTAGGTTTTCATCTTCTATATTAATCTCCAAGATCAACCTTGAAAAATGTCTCTAAATACTTTTAAACTGTGTGTGTGTGTGTGTGTGTGTGTGTGCGTGTGTGTGTGTGTGTGTGTGTGTGTGTGTGTGTGTGAGTGTGAGAGTGTGAGAGTGTGAGTGTGTGAGTGTGTGAGTGTGAGTGTGTGAGTGTGTGAGTGTGTGAGTGTGTGAGTGTGTGAGTGTGTGAGTGTGTGAGTGTGTGTGTGTGTGTGTGTGTGAGTGTGTGAGTGTGTGAGTGTGTGAGTGTGTGAGTGTGTGAGTTTGTCATTTTGCCTTTTTTTGCCTTTGATTTTTGCCTTTGATTCGTTACTCCGCGAAAACCAGAAGCAAAAACACCGAGATTTTTACCATTTCGCTAGCGATTTTACTTTTACATTCGCAGAAATAACCAAAGATTCTATAGTGGCTATGCGGCTATAGGATATTTGGAAAGAATGAGCGTTCTGCAGATCCGGAGGTGACCGTTCACAGCCGCCACTCGCTCAGAGCCACCGCTCGCTCAGAGCTGCAAACCGAACTCGCTTCCAGTCGCGCCGCTCGCACGTCCTTTGAAGGAATCTTAAGAGCAGGCAAACGAGCTTTGAAATAAACCTTGCGACCCTCCTCCCCCTCTCTCTTTAGCCCCCTCTCTCTCTCTCTCTCCCCCCTCCTCTCTCTCTCCCTCCCCTCTCTCTCTCTCTCTCTCCCTCCCTCCTCTCTCTCTCTCCCTCCCCCTCTCTCTCTTCCTCCCCCTCTCTCTCTCTCCCCCTCTCTCCCCCTCTCTCTCTCCCTCCCCCCCTCTCTCTCCCTCCCCCCTCTCTCCCTCCCCCCCTCTCCTCCCGCTCTCTCTCTACCCCCCTCTTCTCTCTCTCTCTCTCTCCCCCCTCCCTCTCTCTCTCTCTCCCCCTCCATCTCTCTCCCCCCTCCCTCTCTCTCTCCCCTTTCCTCTCCCCTACTCCCCCTGCCCTCCCCTCCCCCTAAACCCCTCCCCTCCACACCCTCCCATCCACCCCTCCACCCCTCCCCTACCCCCTCCCTCCCCCCTCCCCCTCCCATCCCCCACCTCTCCCCTCCCTCCCCCCCACCTCTCCCCCTACCTTCTCACCCCATCTCCCCCTTTCCCTCCCCCCCTCTCAGTCCCCCACCCCCCCCTCTCTGTCCTCCCCTCTCTACTCCCCATCTCTCTCTCTCCCCTCCTCCCTCCCCCTAACCCCCCTCCTCCACCCTCCTTCTCTTATCCTCCCCTCCACCTCCCCTCTCCCTCTGTCTCTTGCCCTTCTGTCTCTGCCTCTCTCACCCCATTCTCTCTCTGCCCTCACTCTCTATCCCCCTCTCCCTCTCTAGACGCGCCTGCGAGTTGGGGGCTAAGCGTCAGTGGATAGGGCGGGTATGGGGTAAAAGGATCTAATTAATAACATTAATATAATATCAAAGGGGTAGTTAGTGTGGGGGTACAGACACAACGGGTCTGCACTTGGTCTAGTAGATATTAAAGTTTGCAGCGATTTGAGGGAAAGGGGTGAGGAAATAGTATTTGAAGGAGGTCAGACATGATTCTGTCGTACGCTTGCATAACTAATTTAGAACGTTTAGTAGTGCATTTATTTAGGTAATTACATTTATTGAATTATAATGTGCATTGGTGATCAAATTTAGGATTCTATTGAAGTTTCCCGTCATTTGACCTTATGGGGTGCTCCACCTTTTGCTTAAGCACGTCATCTTTGAGGGTGTTTATCATTTGGTTGATTGATATTCAATAAAGTTCAGGAAAGTATACGTGATAAGCCTTCAGGGTGTGGGACGTGGGCAGAAGAGTCGGAGATAGAAGAGGAGGAGCTGCCTCTGAACCTTTTTAATTCATTTATATTTTAGGATCTGGATGGTGGAGGCAAAGCTAATGTTTGTTGCCTGGTCCTATTTGCCCCTCAAATACTGTTGTTCAGTCACTGTTGAATGGCTACAGTTCTTCTGAAGAAGGACAATGCTAAATTGGTGGAACTTAGGGTCAACAGCACTCCCATTCTCCCCCCTCCCATCCTACCCACCCCCCGCACACCCACCACCTTCCACATTTTTCCTTCCCCCTCGAGTTTTACATTAACTTATCTGAGCTTACCCTTTTTTCTCCTCGTCTCCTTTTTTTCTCTCCCTTCGTCATCCTTCTGTTTCCTCTTCATCCCTTGCCTTTGGCCACCAACCTGCCATTCAAAGTCTCCCTCACCTTTTAAAATTCATAGCTGAGCTGATGAGAGAAGTCCCCATGAAATTGTAAATGCAAGAGGCCTTTCTTTGTCGATAAGGACTTTTTACACAGAAAGCAGAAATTGCAAAAAATGTCCTTATGTCCAAATATTTATATGTGCCATAATAGAATCACACATCCAGAGGTATCGCAACAGTACTTTCACTGGGAAAGGGTGCCTCTGAAGCTGAAAAAGTTACAGAGTTTCCAACATAAATGAGAATTTAAAAGAGGAAATAGGTCACAAGATACTTGTAAGCTTTTAATCAATTGTAAAAGGGATAATGGAACGCACTGCAGTACTGTTGAGCCTTACAAATCAATACGTAAGAGAAAGGAGTTGATGTTTCATTCAATTTTCTTAATCTTAAGGATTCATTATGAATGGAAAATATATTCTACATTATAAATGGATCATAAATAAAACAGAATATTGTTTCTCTCATTTTATTCTTGAACATTCAAATAATCATCCCCATATAGTCTCTTAATTAATGAGAGTTGAAAAAAAATTGATTGTGCAGGATGTAGATTTCCTTACGCTGCAGATCTATACTTGTTAATGCGAACTACCAAGCAGTTTTGTTTTAATAAGTTGATTACTGCAGCCTTTGCATTGCCACTATTAGCATGGCCCAGTTCCAAAAATTATTGGCTGAATCAGACGGTTATGGTTTCAAGGTTCACGTAAAATCAGAGAATAGCAACATTGACAAGGGGGGAACTTGGCCCTTTTAAGTCCATCCTAGCCCTCTGCAAGATCACTGCAGCTGGTTTCATCGCCCATCTGGCCCCTTGAGCTTTCAATTAAGTTCCCTTTTAAAAGCACTAATTTAATTTGCTTTCAACACGCTTTCAGGCAGCCAATCACTTTAAATCTGTTTTAATCCAAAGGGGAAAGATGTAATAGGAACTTGAGCAGAAATGTCTTCACATGGAGGTTGTACGTATATGGAGTGATCTGCCGGACAAGTGTAAAAATAACAAATGCGGGGAAAATGGGACTAGCTTAGATAGCGATCTTAGTCGGCATGGACAGTTGGCTGAAGGGCCTGTTTCGGTGCTGAATGACTCTAGATTTGGTCCTTGTGCCAACAGGAAACCTTAACTTCATGTACTGTCTCCAAGAGGCTTTTGCAGCTCATACAACGATGATGGATTATCCCAATCAACCTGTTAACTTATAATTATGATAAGATAACCTCAGTTATGTTGTTCAAAAAGAATTCAGGTTAGTGAAATATGATTTGGTTTATACAGACCAGTTTCAATTAATTAATGCATTCTGCAGGTTACACAAAGTGCGAGCCAATGATGGGGAGAGTAAATGCTTAGGGTAGGGGATGGGATGGAAATAGTGGACCACCTTGTCCTGGCTATGACTAAACCCCATTGAGTACATTCACCCAGGCAAACTGCAAACATGCGTAGGAAAGAACAACAGATGCTGGTTTAAATCGAAGGTAGACACAAAATGCTGGAGTAACTCAGCGGGACAGGCCGCATCACTGGAGAGAAGGAATGGGTGACGTTTCGGATCGAGACCCTTCTTCAGTCAAACAGACAGCAGCTGACATGGTCCTGACTTGTACCACGAGGGATGATGGAAAGGTTTTGGGAAGACAAGGGGTAAAGTACTTTCCACATAACACCCAGTTCTTGTAACCATGGTAATGATGTATTGGGTCCAGTTGAGTTTCTGCCTGGTGGTTAATCTCAGGATGAGGATTCACCTTTTTAAGGACTGAAATGAAGGGCGATCTTTTACATTGCAAATTATTAATCTATAGCATTCTTCATGTTGGTCACCTGTGATTCAGTCTTTTAGAGGCTGAGACTGATAGACTTTTGGATGGAGTGGAAAAGTGGTTGAGGTGGAGATTCAGCCACAAAAAGTATTGAGTGGCGGAACAACCTGGAGTGGTGACATGATCATGAACTGTTTCTGCTGACTAGTGGATAAATGGAACATACTTAAAAACAAATAAGTAGAAACAAGACTTGACCATTTGAGCCCTCATGCTGGCTCCACAATTCAACAAGATCATGGCTAGTCTTTGACTTCAGAGCCAGTTTCCTGTACCAACCCCATAAGCTAAGGTGTAGTCCCAATCCACCAACCTACCTCATTGCAGACATTGGACTTTTTCTGTCACTGTAGCAATACAATTCTGACACTGCACTTTGTTATTTTTCTCCGTGCTCTACCTGCTGTACTTGTGTATAGCTTGATTGTATTCTATACTAGACTAATTGGGACCCATTGGGTCCCATGTTCACACGGGAGGGGTGGTCCCCCAATGCAATATTCCACCTCTTCACCAATTCCAATATTGGTGGCCAATGGGGGGGAGGGGGGGGGCTTTCGGGAGCGCTAGTATAGGTATTGTGGGCTGAAGGGATAGTATGGACATTGTGGGCCAATGGATTCTTGGGTTGACAGCTCAGTCACTCAAGCCTGATGTGCTGGTAGCTCAGTCACAGCTGGCGGGCGAGCGGTTGACTCACGGCTATTCCTTTAAATTCCATTTCAAGCAGGGTGTATGGCCACCAAATTCACGTGCAGTTTCTTACCATTTAAGCAGGGTGCAAGGCCACCAAATTCAAGTGCAGTTTCCTACCACTTCAAGCAGGGTGCAAGGCCACCAAATTCAAATGCAGTTTCATACCATTTCAATCAGGGTGAACCCACCATAAAACCACCATAAAACTACACAAACCCCACATAAACACTACACTCATAGTTTAATAGACATTCAGTGTGTTCAGTTGATTCACAGCTCAGACAGAGTCGTGATCTCTCCCTCCCCCGTCCTGCAGAAACTGAGCCACACCCACACTTTCGGGTTTTATAATCCCTCCCCCTCCCACCAGAAGGGGCGTGGCCTTCATGGCGTGATTGACAGGAGAGAGATTCTCAACATTTTTTTAAACACTAATAACACTTTGATTTTTAATTGATGGGAAGAATCCTCTGCACCTGGTGAGCGGAGGGGGACTAAGCTGGCTAAAAATTACTGAATATACAGTGCAAACAGGAAGTTCTCCAATTATCACCACCAGCAACCATCTGCAGTACAGCATTTCAAAGCAGTTACCTCCACCACCACCAACAACCATTTGCAGTGCAGCATTTCAAAGCAGTTACCACCACCACCAACAACCATTTGCAGTGCAGCATTTCAAAGCAGTTACCACCACCACCACCAACAACCATTTGCAGTGCAGCATTTCAAAGCAGTTACCACCAACACCAACAACAACCATTTGCAGTGCAGCATTTCAAAGCAGTTACTACCACACCACCAACAACCATTTGCAGTGCAGCATTTCAAAGCAGTTATGACCACCACCAACAACCATTTGCAGTGCAGCATTTCAAAGCAGTTACCACCACCACCACCAACAACCATTTGCAGTGCAGCATTTCAAAGCAGTTACCACTACCACCAACAACCATTTGCAGCGCAGCATTTCAAAGGAGTTACCACCACCACCAACAACCATTTGCAGTGCAGCATTTCAAAGCGGTTACCACCACCACCAACAACAACAATTTGCATTGCAGTATTTCAAAGCAGTTACCACCACCAACAACAATAACCATTGGCAGTGCAGCATTTCAAAGCAGTTACCACCACCACCAACAACAAACATTTGCAGTGCAACATTTCAAAGCAGTTACCACCACCACCACCAACAACCATTTGCAGTACAGCATTTCAAAGCAGTTACCACCACCAACAACCATTTGCAGTGCAGCATTTCAAAGCAACCACATGTTCATTTTAAACCACTTTAAGGGCACTCACAGTTGAGTAAACATATGTTCAGTGTTACTCACAACTCAGAGAGACGTGACCCTCTCACTTTCTCCATCTTGCAGAGACTGAGTGAGGTGCAACACCTCCGGGTTTTATAGTCCCCCCCCTCCCACCAGCAGGGGCAGCAGAGAGAATGTCAACATTTTTAAAACATTAATAACTCTTTTATTTTTCATCGATGGGAAAATCCTCTTGTCCTGCGCGGCGGAAGGGGACTGAGTAAGATGACCAAAAATCACAGCCGTAAATGGCAGCGTTTTTTCTAAAATCATGAAACAGAAAAACAGGAAGTGATCAAGATCTTACTTTTAGTAATATAGATATAGTAATTTCCGATTTAATTGGATAGCATGCAAACAAAAGCTTTTCACTGTATCTGGATACATGTGACATTGATAAACCGATACCAATACTATACAAAAATAAGGCTAAATGTTGGTCAGGACACTGGAATAATTTCTTCTAATTGTTAACATGGTTAACATCTACCTATTACAGATGGAAGCACATTTTAACCTATCACTCTTTAATAAAACTTTTGTATTTAAACATGCCCTTCGTTCTTGCATGAAACATAGAATTTAAAAATTCACGTGTAGCTGGAATCGAATATAATGTCATGCATTATTGTGGGTATTTAGTGCATTATTTAAACTAAAACATCGCACTTATTACACCATGTACCACTCATTTCGTTAATAAAGGTAAAGCAGAGATTAAATACATCATTCCAAAGATATTTACGTATAATAATATGTAAGCATGCAGCACTGAATTTTATATATAATATTTATATAATATAATAAGAGTCTGAAGAAAGGTCTCGATCCAAAATGTCACCCATTCCTTCTCTCCAGAAATGCTGCCTCAATTACTCCAGGATTTTGTGTCTATCTTCAATGTAATACTTAGTTTAGTTCAGTTTAGAGATACAAAGCAGAAACAGGCCCTTCGACACACCAAGTCCGCACCAACCATTGAACCCCGCATATTAATGCTACCCTACACACACACTAGGGACATATGGTTATATCAGGTGTCATTAGCCACACCAAAGAGTATTGGGCATATCATTAAAGCAGTCAGATGTGATGTTGGGTAGGTTATACATGTATGATTGACTATTTGAGCATTACTGATGTACATCCATTAGCGCACAGTTAAGTAGGAGACTCGAGGAACTGCAGTTGCTGGAATCTTGAGTAAAATACAAAGTGCTGGAAAAACTCAGTGGGTCAGGCAGTATCTGTGAAAGGAATGGATAGGTGAAATTTCGGGTCAGGACCCTTCTTTCTGAGTTACTCCACCACTTAATATGTTATGTACATTAACATTTAACATATTCTATTCAAATCAATTATGCATAGAATAATTTGCATAAAAGTAAATTTGCATAAAAATGTTTCTATAAAAGTAAAAACAGATAATGCTTGAATTGCTCAGCAGGTCAGGCGACATCCATGGAGAGCTTGTTCTTACTTGTGCTGTGTGTTATAACATATCACGATTTGAATTATTGGCATCATCATCTGCCGTAAAAAAATTGTGATTTCTCTATAACACAACCAATAATTTATTTGTATCAAAGTGAAACATCTCAAAAGCTTCACAGGAAGATTGACGTGGGGTCATACTTAGGTGAAGTGACCAAAAGGTTTGTAGGACACCTTAAAAGAGAAAGATAGAGAGACACAGTCTCAGCTGAAAACTATGATGTTCAGGTTCAAGAACAGCTTCTTTCCATCACCATCAGGCTCTTGAACACTGCACAGCACTAACCACAGCCCTACCTCAGCAACTAGGAACTAGGAGTAGCAAGATGGATTCAACAGTGGCTGAATGGGAGATGTCAGAGAGTAATGGTGGATGGCTGTTTGTCAGGTTGGAAGCCGGTGACCAGTGGGGTGCCTCAGGGATCTGTGTTGGGTCCACTGTTGTTTGTCATGTACATCAATGATCTGGATGATGGGGTGGAAAATTGGATAAGTAAGTATGCAGATGATAGGTGGTGTTGTGGATAATGAAGTAGATTTTCAAAGTCTACAGAGAGATTTGGGCCATATGGAAAAGTGGGCTGAAAGATGGCAGATGGAGTTTAATGCTGATAAGTGTGAAGTGCTACATCTTGGCAGGACAAATCAAAATAGGATGTACATGGTAAATGGTAGGGAATTGACGAATGCTGTGGAACAGAGAGATCTAGGAATAACTGTGCATAGTTCCCTGAAGGTGGAATCGCATGTAGATGGGGTGGTAAAGAAAGCCTTTGGTGTGGCTGGCCTTTATAAATCAGAGCATTGAATATAGGAGTAGGGAAGTAATGTTAAAATTTGTACAAGGCATTGGTAAGACCAATTCTGGAGTATGGTGTACAATTTTGGTCGCCTAATTATAGGAAGGATGTCAACAAAATAGAGAGAGTACTGAGGAGATTTACTAGAATGTTGCCTGGGTTCCAGCAACTATGTTACAGAGAAAGGTTGAACAAGTTAGGTCTTTATTCTTTGGAGCGCAGAAGGTTAAGGGGGGGACTTGATTGAGGTCTTTAAAATGATGAAAGGGATAGACAGAGTTGACGTGGATAAGCTTTTCCCATTGAGGGTAGGGAAGAAACAAGAGGGCATGACATGAGAATTAAGGGACGGAAGTTTAGGGGTAACGTGAGGGGGAACTTCTTTACTCAGAGGGTGGTGGCTGTGTGGAATGAGCTTCCAGCAGAGGTGGTGGAGGCAGGATCGATTTTAACATTTAAAAGTAAAGTGGATAGGTATATGGACGGGAAGGCAATGGAGGGGTATGGTCTGAGTGCAGGTAGATGGGACTAGGAGAAAACAAATGGTCAGCACGGACTGGAAGGGCCGAGAGGGCCTGTTTCCGTGCTGTAATTGTTATATGGTTATATGGTTACTTTGGACTTTCTGTTAGGTTGCACTTCGGTTTTGCACAATTATGGTTCTGTTATCTGGTATTGCTGATTATAAATATATAGTATTGATGATTATTGTATTTATGTTTATGTTATTCTGTTATTGAGCATGTTAAGCAGCAGCAAGTAGGAATTTCATTGTTGCCAGCACATATGACAATTAAATACTTGACTCTTGAAGGCACAAATGGGAATATTGCATCAATTAAAGCAAAGATATCTGAAGAAGCTAGACTTGGAGGAGCACAGAGACTGGAGAGGGTTATAAATCTGAGGAAAATAGATAAGATGGTGGGATTGGAAAACTGGGATGAGAATTTTTAAATCTTAAATATCCCAAAGAAGTAAAATTCTCATCCCAGTTTTCCAATCCCACCATGGCCATATTCCATTCTATCCTATTCTCTTCAGACTTGTAACCCTCTCCAATCTCTGTGCTCCTCCAAGTCTATCCCCCTCGGATTTCATGAGGTTTGGAAGATATTGATCAACTGGGAGTTGATATGTAGACACAAAATACTGGAGTAACTTAAGCGCGACAGGCAGCATCTCTGCAGAGAAGGAATGGGTGACGTTTTGGATCGAGACCTTTCATCAGACTGATATAGTTTGGTGAGTACATCGCTAAAAGTGCACATTGGGTGGCAAAGATCCAGAATATCTCAAGAGGGTGGACAACTGGTTAGGGCAGTATTGCAATGGACAAGTCCAGAGATAACAGTGACACTGATTAAGGTTTCAGAGACCGGAGGAATTGCAGTCGTAGAAAGGAGTTGGCTTAGTATGGTGATATGACTCCTTGTAAATCAGAACATTACTGTAGTTTGGCAACAATATTGGCAGTTTTACTCAGGGAATAGTGCTGGTGTGCAGAATTCAAAGGTTCCAGTAATGAGTTACTGTCTTAAAGATAAATGAGTCAAGTTCCTCTCCAGAGCTAAATCGAGCTGCAATTTTCCACTCTATCGGGACTTAAGGAATGCGATTTGGTGTTGTAGGAGGCACAGGGCCTGTCCCACTTGGGCGTCATTTGCGTGTCACACAGATGTCGCGCAAAGATTTTGTACATCCCAAAATCCTGGGGTGCCGCGCGTGACCGTGCGTCGTGACACGTAAATGATGTGTAAATTACGCGCAAATGATGGCCAAGTGGGACAGGCGGTCAAATGGAATTAGTGGTCAGGGGCAACAAGTCGGCGTGGACGTGGTGAGCTGAAATCTCACCATCACATTTAAACATCTTGTTTTTGCCAGTGATATGTTATTTTCCCTTGTAGTAGTACCTCATAAACCCTTAATACTCAAATGTATGTCCATCTGTTATTACTAACACCAATGAGGTTTTTTTAAAAAACAAATGTTAAATAAGAGTTAGTAAACATCAAACAACACAAAATTATTAATAATCCTCAACCAATTAGATGCTAGATATCGTATTGATGTGATTCAAACAACTAAAACCAAGGTGATATGACAATAGTTGCAGGAGTAGGCCATTCGGCCCTTCGAGCCAGCACCGCCATTCAATGTGATCATGGCTGATCTTCCCCAATCAGTGTTAACGAAGAAACTGCAGTGCCCCGTTCTTGCCTTCTCCCCATATCCCCTGACTCCGCTATTTTTAAGAGCCCTTTCTAGCTCTCTTTTGAAAGCATCCAGAGAACCGGCCTCGACCGCCCTCTGAGGCAGAGAATTCCACAGACTCACCACTCTCTGTGAGAAAAAATGTTTCCTCGTCTCCGTTCTAAATGGCCGACCCCTTATTCTTAAACTGTGGCCCCTGGTTCTGGACTCTCCCAACATCGGGAACATATGCATCATTACATTATTAAAGTGGTTACATTCACTTATGTTAATAAGCACCAAAGAAGACCAATGTAAAAAATACCATTCAACGTCAAATAGCTGCACATCGATACTAACCTAGTTGCTTTCTCATAGGCGGTCTGTTTTATGTTTAAAGGCCACAGCGCAGAGCTCCAGAATTCGCTCCCTAAACCTCCGCCTTTTTACCTCTCTTTCGGTAAACCAATTTCTTTGATCAAACGTTTTGTCATTTCTCTCAATACCACCTTATGGTTCTGTATCAACATTCCCGTGGATCCTCGAAACATCTAACTCCATTTGCCAAATTCTTAAACACGTTTCATGTCCTCCCGTGGCTTTACACCCTTCCTATCTCTTCAATCCTCTTCACCCCTAAACATTTCTAGCTCTAAATATTTTCGGTTTGAGTTTTAGGTTCGAGATACAGCGCGGAAACAGGCCCTTCTGCCCACTGAATCCGCACCGACCAGCGATCGCCGCACACTAACACTACCCCACACACACCAGGGACACTTTCCAATTATACCAAGCCAATTAACCTTTAAACCTGGAGCGTGGGAGGAAACCGGAGATCCCGGAGAAACCCCGCGCAGTCACCGGGAGAACGTACACACCCCGTACAGACATCATCCTTAGTCAGGATCGAACCCGGGTTTCTCGCACCGTAAAGGCAGCAACTTTGCCACTGCGCCGCCGTGCCGTCCTTTTAGTTGGCAGATAGCTGTTAATGTCAAAATGGGCCGTTATTTGATACTAATAGCCAATTTTGTTGATGCCATTAATTTGTGATACCATCAGGCACTCGGGTGGGAAAGGTTTAGTGGGATGTGGACGAAACGCGAGAAAATGGCAGTGGTTGAGATGGGGCATCTTGGTCGACGTGAACTGGTTGGGTGGAGGAGCCTGTCTCCGTGCTGTATCGCTCTAATCGCCCAATAATGAATGGAGATGGAGACGCTCTTCCCAATTGCGTTATGCCGAAGAGATGTGCAATGTTTTTATAAAATAAGTGAATCTCCTTATCTTGAGTTCTGTGTCCGCCACCCCTCCATCCCTCCCCTCTACCCACACATACACCACCCCGGAAGCAGAGTTGCGGCGGAGAGGCAGAGTTGGCAGTGGCAGTAGGCGTGAGAGCGGCGCATTGGCGCTAGCATTTGACCCGTGGGTTATATCAATGTCTGCTCGTTGTGGACAAAGTAGAAGACCCGGACAAACACTTCCCTCCGATCAACATCAACGCTGCACAGAGAGCCCATCCAGTACGGCTCCTCCGAAGGAGAAATGAAGGGCAAGTAGGACTGAATCTTCTTGTTGTTTTGGATGTCGTAGGTCACGGGCCGCCTACCGACGCGCACTTTGCCCTCAAAATAAGCATCGATGGTACCGTGAGTTGGGAGAGAGCTCCTCACTCGAGGGGACCTGGGATCCCTGTTGAACGCCTCCTGGAACGCCTCTCTGATAGCAACGGACAATGCATCTCTGGTCCAAATGTTGGCTTCTGTCAGGGTCTTGGGCTCGTATTGGTCCACTGTCTCGCTGGGAGATGCGGCTGTTCTTCTGGGACCTCCGGGCCGGGCTCGAACCCCTCTCTGGGTGACCCTGTAATGGACCTGGACCACCCCCACGGGGAGGTGCCTTCTGTCCGAGGTCATGGCTCCGACCACCACGGCGCCGCTTTGGACCAGTTCTATGAAGCTGTAGATGTTGTGACAACCCTTGACCAAGCGGCCACGCACACAGTGGCCATCGTAGTGTTGGAAAGCGGATTCCAAAATCACCAACCTCCAAGGGCGGCCGGACATAGGGGCAGCGGAGAGAACGGGAGCACCCGACCGCAATGAACTAGGAACTATCTTGACCACGGCCACACTCCGATCTCAGCGTCTGCCGACTCGCCCTCGGCCACTCGATCAAAGCGTCCGGATTTTCACGTCAGCTTTTACACCCATCTCCCCACCCCTCTCCTCCACCCCTCTCCTCCACCCCAAACCATCATTGTTGCACCCAGATAGTCGGATAGTGTTAACTAATTGGTAATATATGTATATCAAGTCACTAAAGCAGTGTTAGAAATCCTAGTGTGCATGTTCATAAAACTGGGGACACTTTAAATCGCCCAACAGCATCACCACCTGTCATCCCCCGAACGATAGTTGGATAATCCAATCCATTAGAACGGAGAATAGATTTAATTTTATTTTCGAATGCAAAATCAACAAAAAGGAAGAATCAACCCAAGAGGATTGTAACTTCTAAGCCTTATATTCAAACAAAATTCAATTTGGATAGAAATAACGCTAAGAGATCTCCCGACGCAGCCCTGACACACCCAAAGGCGGGTCCTGAACATCATCGATCTATCTGCATTGCGGATAGTTGACTTCCTTTCGCTTGTAACCCTTTGATGAAGGCGGCGGTGATCATAATCTGGCGACCTGGTCATTTAAAATGGGCTTCAACCAGGCGGCTCCACATTACAATTGGGGAGAGAACGGGAAGCTGGAACTGGGCGACTACTGGTCTGGGCTCCCTTTCCCCATCAGCGCATTCTTTAGGCGCTTGGATGACCAAGTGACCCTTCCCTACGTCCAAGCCCTCTTGGACAATAGACCCTTCTCGTTCGGCGACGGCGCCGGGGTCGAGTTTTTCGGCGACGAGTACTTGTACGGATCAGAGGAGCCCGGGTCGAACGAGATACAGTTCTACGTGGCGTATGGAGAGATTAGCATGAGAGTTAGCAAGAAGGCACTTCTCGCCTTCCTGAAACTGGTTGTCGAATCGAGACCCCGACCATTTTTTAAAGACATCCAGGAATGCCTGAACAACCTGGAACGAGACCTGCAAGAGCAGGAGCGTCTGGGTATGTCTTGCGCGCTATCTCTCTGACTATCATTGTTCGGTATTCTGTGTACGAAAGAACTGCAGATGCTGGTTTAAACCGAAGGTAGACACGAAATGCTGGAGTAACTCAGCGGGACAGACAGCATCTCTGGAGAGAAGGAATGGGTGACGTGTCGTGTCGAGTTTCGGGTCTGAAGAAGGGTCTCGACCCGAAACGTCGCCCATTCCTTGTCACCAGAGATGCTGCCTGTCCCGCTGAGTTCCTCCAGCATTTTGTGTCTACCATTCAGTTTACCTTGTCGGTTTGACATTAGCTTAGCTTTCCCCGTCTCTCCACTCCACCCATCCTCACCTTCGTGTTATCCATTGCATCTCCATCTTTGAAGAAGGGTTCCAACGTGAAAGGAAATGTCCAGGACTGCGTTTTATCAAGATTCCAGCATCTACTGTACCTTGACTGGGATGCTTTTTCCCTCAGAGTCTCGGAGCAGGGAAACAGGCCTCTTGGCCTGGCCTAAGTTGGCATACTAGCTCGTCCCATTTATCTCCATTGCCCTCCACATATCAGTCCAGATATCTTTTAAAAATCGTAATTGTATCGGCTTCTTCATAAGATACTTTTCCATCCACCCCTCTCCCCTTATTCCTCGTATTCTCTTTATCAGTAGCTTTAACTCATTCTCATTCACCAGCTTATCCCCTCTCATGTCCTTATATCCGCAGTGTGCTCTTTAGTTACCAATATCGCCCTATATTTACACCGACCGCCTTCTCTATCCACGTTTTCTCATTAGCCCTTCTGGATCTATCTGTTTCTTATATCTCCAAATGTCTATCCTTTTAGCTGCCTCATATCGCCCCCCTTCATTTTTATTTATCGCATTGACCCCCCCCCCCCCCCCTCTCTCTCTCGCTCTCTTTCTCTCTCTCCCCCCTTTTCATCCCAGTTTTATTGCATCTTGGTCCACCGTTCTCATTCCTTTCGTCTCTTTCTTTATAGAAACATAGAAAATAGGTGCAGGAGGAGGCCAATCGCCCTCACGTTTCACTTGATTCCTGGTGTCCGACTGGATTTTCCCAAGCGATGAGGTTATTTAATCTCGCCTTTTACCTGTTCCAGTGTATCCCCGGCCTAATTTAACCCGGCTTCTCCACTTTCTCCGGAGAATGTGCCCGTTCGATACATTTCACAGTGTGCGTAATTCAGGCGCAATCCTCCCGTCTACATCCGCGGGCGTAGACAGCTGCAGTCTACAGGAACATTGGGAGAAACCGGGGCATATTGTTGACAGTCGGTGCACCTGTTTTCCAGACCCTGATTCTGAACGGGTTCAAAGTCGCTCTTTTAAATATTGCCCCTTCTCTCTTCTCTTTTTACCGCGACGTTATTCGTCCACTCCTGCGCCAGCGGCTTGGATATTCACTAAAATATATCGACTCTTTAAAAAAATAAATACAGGTTAAATTACGTGTTTTTTTTCTCTCTCTCTTAATATTATGATCTTTATGCATTTGGCATCTCCGAGGATGCTGGGGAGGAACATTTCGATTTCAGAGGATTGACGTGTCTGGGCAACATTCGGTGCCCGGGAATAAATCCAGAAGGCACAAGGAACTGCAAATGCTGGATTCTTCAGCATAACACAACGTGCCGGCGGAATTCAGCGAGTCGGGCAGCATCTGGGGAGGGAAATGGGCAGATTATATATCGGGTAGGGGGGGGAGGGGAGAGAAAGGGGGGGGGGGGGGGGGGGGGCAGGACAAAGCCTGGCAAATGATGGGTGGTTACAAGTGAGGAGGGCAGGGCGATGCTCGGAGATGGGTAAGTCAAACGTAACAACGTCTAGAGGTGAAAAGGAGACAAACTGATGCCAGCTATGGAGAGGAGAGGAGAAGAGTGAAATGTAAAGCTGGAGGAAGAGATGTGGGTGGAAGGGAACAGGGGGGAGAGGAGAGATATGGACGAGAATGTGGGGATCTGGGATAGGAGATGAGCAATGCAGTAGGGGAGAGAAGCAGGGTGACTGGAGAGGGTGTTATGGGAGAAAATACCTGCATTTAATCAAGAGGCGTTTGGAAAATGTAACCGTAAATATGTGATAAATCACTTTTAATCTCAGATTCTATGTATTATTTTGTGCCAATTTATCATCTGGAGCAAGACTTTAGCTATATATTCATTGAAATATAATCTTATATATCATGCTGACTTAAATATTAAAATAATATTTCAGTTATTATTTGATTATTTTATGTTTTTGTTGCGTTATGATCTTTTAGTTTAGTGGAGGAAACAGGCCCTTCGGCCCTCCGAGCCCGCACCGGCCAGCGATCCCCGCACATTAACACCTTCCTACACACACACTAGGGACAATTTTACATTTACACCAAGCCAATTAACCTACAAACCTGTACCTCTTTGGAGTGTGGGAGGAAACTGAAGATCTCAGAGACAAGCTCCCGTAGTGAGGATCGAACCCGGGTCTCTGGCGCTGTAAGACAGTAGCTCAACCGCTACGCCACCGTGCCGCTCTTAGCCATTATCGCAAATAGATAGATAGTTTTAAATAGGAAAATATTAATCTTCATCTGAATTAATTATATTCTTATTTATTATATGAAATAGAATTTACATACAGTGTTTTAATGTACAGGTAGAGTTTTATCTTATTTCAGATAAGGAATGGAATGTAATATATCCCCATTGATCTCTATTTGTCTATTTATTTACTGAAATAAGGTCATCTCGTTTTCCAACTTAAATACGAATATGTCGTATTCTTATGTTTTTAAATCTAAGATAAGATATTTGTACAGCAGTTTAGATATGGCGATCAAAATGGTCTCTGGTTATGAGTGTCAATAGAAAATAGGTGCAGGAGTAGGCCATTCGGCCCTTCGAGCCAGCACCGCCATTCAATGTGATCATGGCTGATCATCCCCAATGCACCTTAACTTAAGTTTTATGAAGTTGCACCAAGACTCTCCTGACTCTTATACTCAATGTCTCGACCTATGAAGGCAACATGTAGCCAAGAAGACTTGTGTTGCTGCATTCATGGAGCTATGGGCTTGGACCCCAAGATCCCTCTGCACATCGGTGTCTAGCCACTATCTGTATATATTTTCCCCTTACATTGGATCTCCCAAAGTGCAATACCTCACATTTGCACAGATCAAACTTCACCTGCCATTTCTCCCCCTTATCTGTATCTGAATTGAATCCTGCTATATTCTTTGACCACCATCTTCACTGTCCGCAACTCCACCAATTCTGGCGTCATCAGCAAACTTAGCCACCAGTCCATCTACATTAATGTCCAAGTTTCTCTCACACGGACACGGACACCCCCAGACACAGACACACAATTGTTACTACATTGGTCTGAGATCTTCAGCCAGAATAGCACCCTTCCACCACTACCCTCTATTGTCATAGTGAAATGCAGTGATAAATCCAACAAACACAGAGCCGAGTGCAAAACTACAGAATGGTGTAGTGATGATTGCAAAATAATGTTGGATTTATTATCATACTAAAACAAAGTTGGACCCGTTGTGTCCCCTGTTCCACACGGGAGCGCTGGTCCCCCACCGAATATTCCACCCCTCCACCAATTCCAACATTGGCGGCCATGGGGGGGGGGGGGGGGGTATCTTTCTGGAGTGCTAGTATGAGTGTTGTGGGTTGAAGGGACTGGTTTCCAGAGGGCTAGTAAGGAAATTGTGAGCCAAATGTATTCTTGGTGTGGCAGCTCAGTCACTCACTCAAAGCCTGACGTGCTGCAGCTCACTCCACAAGCTGGTAGGCTGGCAAGTTGACTCACGGCTATTCCTTGACATCCATTCAAGCAGTGAAAGGGCACCAAATCAAATGCAGTTTTCCTACCATCTCAAGCTGGGTGCAAGGTCACCGAATTCCAAGTGCAGTTTCACACCACTTCAAGCAGTGTGCAAGGCCACCAAATTCAAGTGTTGTTTCGTACCACTTCAAGCAGGGTGCAAGGCCACCGAATCCAAGTGCAGTTTCATACCATTTTCAAGCAGGGTGCAAGGCCCAACCAAATCAAATGCAATTTCATTCCATTTCATGCAAGGTGCAAAGCCACCACATTCAAATGCCAGTTTTACAACCATTTCATGCAGGGTGAAACCACCATAAAATCACACAAAACACCACTCTCACAGTTCAGTAGACATTCAGTGTGTTCAAGCCGATTCACACTCAGACAGTCGTCCTCTCCCTTCCCCAACTTTGCAGAACTGATCCACACCCACTAGTTCCGGTTTTATAATCCGTCCCCTCCCCCCCTCCCCCTTCTCCCTCCCACCGAAGGGCGGGGCCTTCATGTGTGAATTGACCAGGAAGAATCTCAACATTTTTAAAACACTAATAACACTTTTATTTTTTTCATTGATGGAAGAATCCTCTGCACCTGATGAGCGAGGGTGATTGCGTAAATGTGCCAAATATACAGCCCAAAGTTCTACAGCTAATTAATAGCAAAAGGATAACGAGGATAAAATTGGACCATTAGAGAACCAGAATGGACTGCTATCTGCAGAGCCAAACGAGAAGGGGGATATATTGAACAATTTCTTTTCATCTCGGTATCACCAAGGAGACGGAAATTGAACTCTGTGATGTAAGGGAACAAAAGTAAGGTAGCTATGGAAACTATGAGATTCAAAGAGGAGGAAGTACAGACACTTTTGAAAAATTAATAAAGGTGGATAAGACTCCAGGACCTGACAGGATATTCCCTAGGACATTGAGGAAGTTAGTGTATAAATAGCCAGGAGCATACAAAATATTTACATGTCGTTAGAAACGGGAATAGTGCGAGATGGCGTACTGAGCATGTTGTTCCATTGTTTAAAAAGGGTTCAAAGAATAAACTTAGCAATTATAGACCTATTAGTTTGCACGTCAGTGGTGGGCAAATAATGGAAAGGATACTTAGAGATAATATAAATAAGCATCTGGATAAACGGGTCTGATCAGGAACAGTCCAACATGATTTGTGCCTGAAGGTCATGTTTGACAACCTCTGAATTTTTTGAAGCGGTAACTATGGAAATTGGATGAGGGTAAAGCATGGAATGTTGTCTAGATGAATTTCAGTAAGGCCTATGACAAGGTTCCCCCCATTGTAGTTGTTCAGAAGTTCAATCTTTGGGTGTTAATGGCGGAGTAGCAAGATGATTCAACCAGTGGCTTGATGGGAGATGTCAGAAGTAATAGGTGATGCTGTTGTCAGGTTGGAGCCGGTGACCAGTGGGTGCCTCAGGGATCTGTGTGGGTCCACTGTTGTTTGTCATGTACATCAATGACGGATGATGGGTTGAAAATTGGAAAGTAATTATGCAATGATACTAAGATAGGTGTATTGTGATAAATGAAGTATGATTCTCAAAGTCTACAGAAGAAATTTGGCCCATTGGAAAAGTGGGCTGAGATGGCAGATGGAGTTTAATGCTGATAAGTGTGAAGTGCTACATCTTGGCAGGACAAATTCAAAATAGGACGTCCAAGGAAAATGGTAGGGAATTGAGGACTGCTGTGGAAACAGAGGATCTAGGAAAAACTGTGCCTATTTTCCCTGAAGGTGGCATCGCATGTAAGATCGGTGTAAAGAAAAGCTTTGGTGTGCTTGGCCTTTATAAATCAAGCATTGACAATAGGCGTAGGGAAGTCAATGTTAAAATTGTACAAGCATTGTAAGACCAATTCTGGAGTATGATGTACAAATTTGTCGCCTAGTTATAGGAAGATGTCAACAAAAATAGAGAGAGTACAGAGGAGATTTAACTAGAAATGTTGCCAGGTAACCAGCAACTAGTTACAGAGAAAGGTTGAACAAGTTAGGTCTTTATTCTTTGAGCGTGCAGAAGGTAAAGGGGGTCTTGCTTGAGGTCTTTAAATGAGAAAGGGGATAGACAGAGTATGCCGTGGAATAAAGCTTTATCCATAGAGGTAGGGTAGAATCCCAACAAGAGGGCATGACATGAAGAATTAGGGACAGAAGTTAGAGTGTAACGTGAGGGGGAACTTCTATTATCCTCAGAAAGGGTGTGGCTGTGTGGAATGAGCAGTTCCAAGCAGAGTGGTGAGGCAGGATCGATTTTAAGCATATAAAAGTAAGTGGGATATGTCTATGGCCGTGAAGGGAATGGAGGGGTATGGACTGAAGTGCAGGTAGTACGATGGGACTAGGGGAAACACAACATAAACGGGTCTTGGGGGGGGGGGCAACCGGAAACTGGCGAGGGTGGGGGGGGGCGGAGGGGGGCGCGCGGGGGAGAGGGGAGGAGCTCGGGGGTGGGCTGGTATCACGCGTGCAGTGACTTGTTATTTGGTTTTATATGGATAAATAGGATATAT
The DNA here is from genome assembly GCA_035221665.1 of Okamejei kenojei. Classification (NCBI taxonomy): domain Eukaryota; kingdom Metazoa; phylum Chordata; class Chondrichthyes; order Rajiformes; family Rajidae; genus Okamejei; species Okamejei kenojei. Next base: position 4,844,826 of record CM069132.1, on the reverse strand, counting down.
GGTAGTGTTTTATCCTAAAATCAATAAACAGGCAAATACAGGACGTTGTCAAGTTTAGACTTTTAAATCATTTTGGCCATTCAAAACAACCACCACCCCCATTTGCTGTTGCTTTATTTCAAACCAACCACATTTTCATTTTCAAACCACATTAAGGGCACTCAAGGTCGCAGTTTAGTAGACATGTGTTCAGTGCTATTCACAGCCCAGTCTGAGAGACGTGACCCTCTCGCTCCCCCACCTTGCAGAAGAACCGACTGAGGCACTCCACACTTCCAGGGTTTTTATAGTCCCTCCCGGACGGGTCGTGGCCTTCAGGAGGGAGAATCTCATCATTTTTTAAACACTGATAACTCTTTTATTTTTCATCGATGGGAAAAACACTCTTGTCCTGCACAGCAGAGGGGGACTCTGAGTAAGATGGCCAAAAATCACAGCCGTAAGTGGCAGCGTTTTTTTCTAAAATCAATAAACAGAACAACAGGAAGTGGTCAAGATCAGACTTTTAGTAATTTACATTATGAATGCGCCTTGCATTTACAGACCTGTTATGCTGCAAGTGAAAATTTAATTGCCACGTTGTTGGTACAATTAAACACTCTCGACTCTTAATAAGAATGTTAGCACTGGATTTCCACATGGACCAAGTGACCAACATTGTTATCAGGCTTCAGGAACAAAGCAGAGAGTGGGAGAAAAGGGTAGATCATTTTTAGTGGAAGAAGTTGCTTTCTCAGTGGATGCAATGCTGGACCGTTGCTGTTCACACTTTTACCTTACCTCTCTTTTATCTCGACAATCAAAACACCACAAATTTCATCGATATTGTTGCAGCAACAGGTACAGAAAGGATTGGTGGTATAAGAATAGTACAAGCAGCCTGCAGTGAATGCCTTGATGATATCAACAACATGCAGAATGGCAAACATAGCATATAAAATTCAACGGATTTTAGTCAGGAAGAATCAAGAGGCCAACGGAAGATGTGAGTCCCCAGGGTGAGGTACGGGATGACCCCAAACTCTATAAATTTACTCCATGCAAGTGAGCAAGGCCAAAAAAAGGCAAATTGGATGACTACAGGGATATAAAAAAGGAAAATAATGATGTAATAACTGAGAGAAAAAAGAATTAAAATTTTTTTGGTGATATCATACTGAACCAGGGGGGGGGGTGTAAGAGGGGCTTAACCCCCCCACCCCGCTTGGGTGGCCAGGGTCTCGGAGAGAGAGGGGGGTAGATGATCTCGCGGTTTGCCTGAACGCGGGGGCTTGCGCTCTTCGTGGTTCTCGTGTCGCTCTGTCGGGGTCGGCTCTTCGCGGGTGGGACGGGGGTGCAGGCTCCTCCCCCGCGCTCCGCTCCCCAGGCTGCCACACTATTAGCTGATGTTCCCCATATCCCCGTCATATCGGATAAGATTGAGCCACCGACGGCACTTGTGACAAAGACAGTGCTGTGGGGAATCAGCCCCAGATACCCAGCTCGCGCGTACCATTACACCATACCATCCTTTCTGTAAAATGAAACCTTCCAGGTCCCATCCATATTTTCCTCCTCACCTTAAACCTAGGTCGTCTGTTATCAATCCTCTGCCTCTAGGTAAATGACCTTTTGGCATATATCTCGATCTGTCCTCTAATTAATCTCAGTTAACTTCGCATTGTGGACAGAAAGGCGTTTCCTGCACTGTCTGTTTTAGGTTTTTCTGTAACTGTTTTGTTAGGTTTTTTATAGTATTGTAGTCTATAAGTCTTTTATGCAAATCTGACAATTATACAGTCCTATTTCACTGATCATGTTGTCATGTCATCCTTAAACAATTCTCTATTCCTTTACATTAAACAGATGCCCAAGTCCACCAGTAATTCAAGGCAGTGGCTCAGAATGACTGGAAAACCCTCCTTGGCCCTTCTCAATGAAGAACACTTCAGTGAGGTAGACCGTGAATCAAGAGGCGGGGAGAACCATTTGGAACACCCGTTTATGTGAGGAAAGAAGGATGGCTTCACCCTTTCTGCACCAGGCAGCCTGCGGGAAAAATCGACCGAGATGGTCGACTTTCTATGCACCTCTCTGTAATTCCAGGGAAAGGCACCCTGGTGGATCTCACCATTTGCCCCTCCCTGGACCCAAAATGGCCAGTCAAGATGCCACAACAGAAGCCAATGGACAATGGCTTGGTGGGGGATATTGCTGTAAGAGTGCATTTGGCAACTGGCTGCGATTCTCGGCCACCGCAAGGTCCGTGGCAGCGCTTCGAGCCAAAATGGAACTGGCAGTCTTCCTTGTTGACATTCACCATGCGTAAAGATCAAGGACATCAGTTTGGCTAAATATCATCGCAGACAAACCCAAATCTTGTCGAGACCCCTTGTCAATGACTGTTCAAGAGCGTGGTCCTCCCCTCTATGTTGCTTGCACCAAAGGAGATGAGACATTGTCAAACGTCTAATTGATTTGGAGCGAAGTCAACTTAATCTCAAAGAATGATCAGGAACAAACTATTTTGCACAGAGCAGTCTGCTTTGGGAACGAAGCAGTGGTTCGGTACCTCATCCAGGGAAATTATCTTGGGGTAGATGTGAAAGATAGGTACGGCTGCACACCGTTATACTACGCCCTGCAGCTCCACTTTCCTCGCATGTCCGCGCTACTCCTGAGCCATGGCGCTGATTGTAACATGCCCGTTGTTGTGAACCCGCAGACTCTCGGGACGGACCTCAGCAAGGCCTGCTGCTAGAATGCCTGGAGCTTCAGCACCTCAGACAGCTCCTGCTTCAGTGCCCACAGCTGCAAGCCGAGGAGGACGATCTCCCAGCAGAAGCGGGAGAAAGCGTCTCCTTCGAGAGCACGTGAACCGCCAGTGTCATGCCGTGGCCGCTTCAGATCTGACCACTCTACCGTGCTTCCTCGATGCAGCGGGTACCTCAGAGTGTCCAGCAAAAGGAAGTCTCACAGTCAACAGCCTGATGTCCCATTACTAAACTCTTCAGTTTGTCATGTTAATGATTATAACTAAATTAAAGACAAATTTGGGCATATATATTGAATAGGAAGGTTTAGTGGGCTGTGGAAAATGCAGACACATAGGAGTAATCCCGAAGTGCCAGCCTGGTTGGAATGGACAAGGGCCTGTTCTGTTTCATGACAACGGAACATTTTGACAATAAGGAATAACAGAAGATAGGAAATGCGTCAGGGACATTGTTTCTCTTGAGCAATCTCTCATAACCTCCACTCCCCTCTCTTGAGGCATCTTTCAACCATTTTATTTGACATGAGAATTAAGGACAGAGATAGGCGGAAGGGGGGAAGAGAGGGGGAGGGGGGACGAGGAGCGAGGGGGGGAGAGAGGGAGAGAAGATGGGGAGAGAGAGGGGAGAGGAGAGGGGAGAGAGGGGGGGGAGAGTGGGGGGGAGATAGAGGGATGGGGGCCGATAGAGGGGAGGGGGGAAGATAGGGGAGGGAGAGAGGGGGGAGATACAGCACCCCAGGGGGAGGGGAGAGGAGGGGGGGGTGGAGAGTGGGGTGGGAGATAGAGAGAGGAGGGGGACATAGCAGAGAGGGGGGAATAGAGGTGAAGAAGGGGGGGAGAGAAGGGGGGGGGTCTGGGAGTGGGTGGGAGATAGAGAGGGGGGAGAGAGAGGGGAGAGAGGCGGGTGGAGATGGGGGGATAAGAGCAGGGGGGGAAGAGGGGGGAAAGAAGAGGGAGGGAGAAGGGGGGAAAGAGGGGGGGTGTAGAAACAAACGTGGGGGGAGGGAGATAGAGATACCGCGAGGAGAGAGAGGGGAGAAGAGAGGGGAAGCGAGAGGAGATGGAGAGGGGAGAGAAGATGAAGACTGAAGCATAGAGGTACATATAACCATAATAACCATATGACTAATTAACACGCGACGGAAACAGGCCCTCTCGGCCCTTCCAATCCGTAGCCGATTCATTTTGTTTTCCCTAGTCACATCTACCTGCACGAAGAGTCAAAAAACTCCAGTACCCAAACCTCAGCACCATACCCTCTCCATTCCCTTCCCGTCCATATACCATCCACTCCACTATCCACAATCTGATCCCCCTGCTTAGCCTATGTTTTCCCTGTGCCTCAGGTATCGAGAAGAACTGATCCACTGGGACAAACCCCCATGAGACCACTGTGTGGTACAGGGACTGAGCTGCCAGGTTAAAAAGCCCCAAGACAGCCAATGCCTCATCAGAGGGCTCAAACGAGGGTGTAGCTGTCTAAGCCTCTGCCACCCGACGGCTGACACTCTTCCTGCACCTTGGACATGCTCATGTGCCCATAACACCGCCACATGCAGAGGCATGGACTGAGCCACCGGGATAAACCAGAGATTATTCAAGCCCGAGCTGAGCTGTCAGGGTAAGCCCCTCCCCCCCGCATGAGACCACTCGCACGCCCCCCTCTCGAGGCAAGGGTGAACTGCAGGAACATGTCCCACATCACCAGCTCCACCAGCACATGGCGTCCTGGACTACGCTTACGCATCACTCTACGTAAAATGAAAAGACCCATCTTGCGTCACTATTTCACCCCCCAACTGCCGAGCGAAGCACCAGCGTCCATCCGGCCGACACCCACAAGGTGGAGCACCAACATTGAATGCGTATAAGTGTTACGGTTACAACAGAAATTGTAGATTTAAAAAAAAATGCACGCATTGCATGGGGTTGGTTGGAAAAGATTCGGGACTACACTCTGAGCTACTAGTAGTATGACAACCGTACTGGTAAACTTCCTGCATCTGATAGTTTGTGGAAGCAGACTTTAGTTGGCTGTAAAATTCCTTAAACATTGGCCTAGTCCTACCAAGTTAACCCAGTCGTCAAGGCTATCATCTGTTTCCTTAGAGACCAGCACTGTACCACTTTCTTTCAGGGCCGCAATCTTCCCACTTATCAGTTTCTGTTGGTAAGGTAGGGCGCAGAAACACAGCCAGAGGTCCTATTTTGCCACAGAAACATTAGTCCCACCAGGTTCATGCTAACCATGTCCGCACTAATTTGTTGATGATATACCAATCCCATTATCATTCTCCACCACACAATCCCCATCAACCCCCACAATACAACCCCACTTCACAACACTCATTTACCAGTGACCATTAACCTATTGATCTGACAAAAATGCTGGAGAAACTCAGCGGGTGAGGCAGCATCCATGGAGGGAAGGAAATAGGCAATGTCTCGGGTTCGAAACCCTCCATAGATGCTGCCTCACCAGCCTGAGTTTCTCCATCATTTATGACGACCTTGATTTCCTGCCGTCTGCAGTTCCCTCTTAAACCTAATGATCTGTTTGCGTCATTGGGCGATATGGGAGGGAGTCGGGAGCACCAGTGGGGGGAAACCCACTCCACCACACCGGAAGAAACATTCAAACTACACACAGACAACTCCGGAGGTCAAGCTATGAACCTTTGGGTTGCTGACGCTAGCACAGTCAACTATGTCATTGTAGTTGCCCAGGATATGCTTCCTCACCTCCCTCCATGAAAAGGCTTGATTTTAGCCCTGTCCCATTCGCAACAGCCTCCCACCGGTCACATCCATCTCACACCTAAGCGCTGCTCAGAAAAGCGCCAACATAATCAACAATGTCCGAAGTTTCCCACCATTCGTCACTTCTTCTCCCCTGTCCCAGGGGCACAGGTACAAAAGTTTAAACAGTGTGCGCCAGTAGTTTGTGGAACAGCTTGTCCCTTCTGTTGTCAGATTTTGAAAGGCACTTCCATAATACTAGGGTACTGTCCAATTTGCCACGTCGCGGTGGCCGCAGCGGAGAGTTGCTCCTTACATCAAAATGCAGCGCTGAGGAGACCTGGGTTTGCGATCCCAACAGCGGGCGCTGTCCTGTATGAGTTTTGCATACGGTTCCCCCCCGTACCTGCGTGGGTTTTCCTCCGAGATCCATCGTTCCTCCCACATGCCAAAGCGTGCAGTTTGTCGGTTTATTGGCTTGATTAATTGCTTGATCACATGTAAAAAATTGTCCAACTTCCAGTATAGTCCTGTTGTACTCTTGGAAGGTACTAGGTCACTATAACCTCTACCCCCTTGTGAAGACATTGGTACTTTATCTCTGGAACTGGTGCACTGTCCGAGCAGAA
>CM069132.1:4803295-4838203 GCA_035221665.1 Okamejei kenojei | reverse complement strand
TCTTTAAAACACGTTTTCATGATCCTCCGTGGCTTTACACCCTTCCTATATATTCAATCCTCTCACCCTAAACATTTCTAGCTCTAAATATTTTCGGTTTTGAGTTTTGGTTCGAGATACAGGCGGAAACAGGCCGCCTTCTACCCACTGAATCGCACCGACCCGCGATCGCCCGCACACTAACACTAACCCCCACACATACCTGGGACACTTTCCATTATACCAGCCAATTAACCTTTAAACCTGGGAGGTGGGAGGAAACCGGAGATCCCGGAGGAAACCCCGCGCAGTCACCGGGAGAACGTAACACACCCGTACAGACATCTTCTTAGTCAGGATCGTGAACCGGTTTCTCGCCAACCGCAAAGCTCAGCAACTTTGCCACTGCTCCGCGTGCCGTCCTTTAGTTGGCAGATAGTTTTGTTTAATGTCAAGATGGGCCGTTATTGATACTAATCAATAGCGATTGATTTATAATTTTGTTGATGCCATTAATTTGTGATACCATCAGGCATCGGGTGGGAAAGGTTTAGTGGGATGTGGACGAAAAACGCACGAGAAAATGGCAGAGTGGTTGAGAATGGGGCATCTTGGTCGACGTGATGGTTGGGTTGGAAAGGAGCCTAGCCTGTCTCCGTGCCTGTAATCGCTCTATTCGCCAATAATGTAATGGAGATGGAGGACGCTACTTCCCAATAGCGTTATGCGAAGAGATGTGCAATGTTTTATAAAATAAGTGGAATCTTCCTTATCTTGAGTTCTGTGTCCGCCACCCTCCCCCCCCCCCCCGCGCCCCCCCCCCCCTCCCCCCCTCCGTCCGCCCCCCCCCCCCCCCCCCCCCCCCCCCCCCTCCCCCTATCCCCCCCCCCCCCCTCCCCCCCCCCCACCCGCCTCCCCCCCCCCCCCCCCCCCCCCCCCCCCCCCCCCCCCCCCCCCCCCCCCCCCCCCCCCCCTCCCCCCCCCCTACCCCCCAAAACCCCCCTCCCTCTACCCTCACATACACCACCCCGAAGCTGAGTTTGCGGCGAGAGGCAGATTGGCAGTGCAGTAGGCTGAGAGCGCGCATTGGCGCTAGCATTTGACCCCTGGTTTATATCATTGTCTGCTCGTTGTGGACCAAAGTAGAAGACCCGGACAACACTTTCCATCCATCAACATCAAACGCTGCAACAGGAGCCCATCCAGTACGGCTCCTCCGAAGGAAATGAAGGGCAAGTAGACTGATCCTCTTGTTGTTTTGGATGTCGTAGGTCACGCCGCCCACCGACGCACATTTGCCCTCAAAATAAGCATCATTGGTACCGTGGATTGGGAGAGACTCCTCACTCGAGGGGACCTGGGATCCCTGTTGAAACGCCTCCTGGAACGCCTCTCTTGATAGCACGGACAATCAACTCTGGTCCAAAGTTGCTTCTGTCAGGGTCTTGGGCTCGTATTGGTCCACAGTCTCGCTGGAGATGCGGCAGTTCTTCTGGGAACCATCCGGGCCGGGCTCAGAACCCCTCTCTGGTGACCCTGTATTGGACCTGGGACCACCCCCACGGGGAGGTGCCTTCTGTCCGAGTGTCAATGGCTCCGACCTACCACGGCGCCTGCTTTGACCAGTTCAATGAAGCTGTAGATGTTGTGACAACCCCTTGACCAAGCGGCCACGCACAACAGTGGCCATCGAGTGTTGGAAAGCGGATTCCAAATCACCAACCTCCAAGGCGGCCGGAACATAGGGTCAGCGGAAGAGAACGGGAGCACCCCGACCAGCAATGAACAAGGAACTATCTTGACCACGGCCAACACTCCGAATCTCAGCGTCTGCCGACTCGCCTCGGCCACTCGATCAAAAGCGTCCCGGATTTCACGTCAGTCGAACCCTATCTTTTACAACCCATCTCCCCACCCTCACCTCCGCCCCTCTCCTCCACCCCAAACCTCATCGTTGCACCCAGAAGTCGGATAGTGTTAACTAATTGGTAATATATGTATATCAAGTCCTAAAGGCAGGTTAACAAATCCTATGTGCATGTTCATAAAACTGGCGACACTTTTAAATCGCCCAACAGCATCACCACCACTTCATCATCCCCGAACGATAGTTGGAATAAAAAAATCCATTAGACATAGAATAGATTTAAATTTTATTTTCGAATGCAAAATCTACGAAAAGGAAGAATCAACTCAATAGGATTTGTAACTTCTAAGCCTTTATATTTCAAACAAAATTCTTTCCGACCGCAGCCCTGACACACCCAAAAGGCAAATACCTGAACTCCTCAATCTACCTGCATTGCGGAAGTTACATGCTTTCGCTTGTAAACCCTGTTTGATGAAGGCTGCGGTGATCATAATCTGGCGACCTGGTCATTTAAAATGGGCTTCAAAACCAGGCGGCTCCACATTACAATTGGGGAGAGAACGGGAAGCTGGAACTGCGGGCGACTACTGGGTCTGGGCTCCCTTTCCCCATCACGCATTCATTAGGCTCTTGGATGACCAAGTGACCCTTCCCTACATCCAAGGGCCCTCTTGGACAATAGACCCTTCTCGTTCGGGGCGACGGGCGCCGGGGTCGAGTTTTTCGGCGACGAGTACTTGTACGGATCAGAGGAGCCCGGGTCGAACGAGATACAGTTCTACGTGGCGTATGGAGAGATTAGCATGAGAGTTAGCAAGAAGGCACTTCTCGCCTTCCTGAAACTGGTTGTCGAATCGAGACCCCGACCATTTTTTAAAGACATCCAGGAATGCCTGAACAGCCTTGAACGAGACCTGCAAGAGCAGGAGCGTCTGGGTATGTCTTGCGCGCTATCTCTCTGACTATCATTGTTCGGTATTCTGTGTACGAAAGAACTGCAGATGCTGGTTTAAACCGAAGGTAGACACGAAATGCTGGAGTAACTCAGCGGGACAGACAGCATCTCTGGAGAGAAGGAATGGGTGACGTGTCGTGTCGAGTTTCGGGTCTGAAGAAGGGTCTCGACCCGAAACGTCGCCCATTCCTTGTCACCAGAGATGCTGCCTGTCCCGCTGAGTTCCTCCAGCATTTTGTGTCTACCATTCAGTTTACCTTGTCGGTTTGACATTAGCTTAGCTTTCCCCGTCTCTCCACTCCACCCATCCTCAGCTTCGTGTTTTACTTCGGAGTCACGTGAGTGTGACTACGTGAAGAACCCGCCTCACGCTGTCAACGGCATGACGTCGACGCTGACGGCAGAAGCAGGAGCTGCAGTAAGGAGCAGCTCCTCGACAGCGGTAGGTTCAGAACCGGCAGGTAAGTACTGTTGAAAAACTTTTTAGGACTAGAAAACTCCGTGCCTGGTGGAAACCAGGATTTTAAAGGTTTTAAAAACTAACTAAAAGTTTAAATTTAACAGATATACTCTGTTAAAATAACGGAGTTTTTAAAAAGAAACGTCCCAGGGGAATACCAGCGATCGGGACGAGAGATTAATTACGGGGCCGGTTCCGATACTGGTACCGTTTAAAATACGGTAGAAAGGTTTAAATGCCTCCACAATTTTGGACAGGATATTTTAAAAGTCAGAAAGGACTGTATTTTTAAAAAAGTTAATAAAATTCGCGATATGGAGAAAGTACTCCATAATATAAAAGAGACTAGGGTCACAGTACCCAAACAGTTCCCAAAAAAGACCCTGAGGGGCTTAAATGTACTAAAGACCAGGGTTCACAGTACCCCAAACAGTTCCCCAAAAAAGACCCTGAGGGGCTTGAATATACAAAATATGGCTATGTGCCAAATTGAAAAATAAAAACTCTGACCCTGGATAGGGTGGAGGAAGTCTCTTTGGATATAATTCCAAGTGGATCAGGGCTGCAAAAGACAGACCTGAAGTGGTGATGTGAATTATCAATACACACTACAAATAAAATAAAAATAAAAGTGAGGCCAGGTGTGCCTGAGATAGCAAAAGTTTTGCTATATCTAAAAGAAGTGGTGAGGCTATGGAAAAACCTAGCTACCTACATTATGTATATGGTATCTCACCAACTTCATGATTCTGTGATGATTGAAATATTAAAATTGCACAGCACAGGAAATTGTGCCTCATTGGAAGAGCCTACGGTTTATCCGTTAATATGGGCATTCATGACTCCAAATATAAGAGCGTCAAATAGTGAGGTTTAAAAATCCTCACAAATTACTCTGCTGCTATTATGGCTTTTGGGCAGATGAAAGGAAAACATAAAATAAAGACGCTATTGTGCAATTTTTTTCTATGAACTTTTGTATAAAATAAATGGTATTTGGCCCATTTTTCACCCAAGGTTGCATACCTTGTGTCGAGCAAGTGGTGTTTAAGCTCTTGGTTATCTGTTTGGAATAATCTGCCTAACTTATTGAAATTGGATGAAAAGCTAAAAAAATATTTTAGCTGCATGAAACCTTCGTCTTTGGACGAAAAGGTATTTTCGCCCAGAAGGGGATTTGATATTGGAAATAGAGGCAGAAATATGTCAAGGAAGTTTTATGGTATTGCACAACCAAATACTTACCGAATTCAGGGGGATAAGGAGACCACCACGCTCATATGCAGAGGAAATTAAAGACGTGTTCCCTGCTTAAAGAAAACTGCGGATTAATCTCCAGATAGAGGGAGATTACAAAAAGTTTATTAAGACTGGCTTACTATTATTTTTGATCAGTATATTACGAGCAGTTTCATTAACTACTATTACTTTTAAAACAAGAGGTTAATCCTCCTGTACAGAATAAACCTGCTATGTTTTCGTGGTTTCTGCATTGGAAAAGCAGAGTTTTATGTCCACATTGCCTAATTATCTGGAAAAGGGGTAATGGAAAAAGATTTTCAACACGAGCATAAATTTGTCTTTAATGTTAGAAGGCATTACAGATGATGGTTGCAGAAGTATTCTGGACCTTACAGGTCTAAATAAGTTTGTAGAATACAAACATGTTCAAATGGAGTCATGGAATACTGCACTAAATATTTAATTCAGCAGGTTGTTATTATGGCTAAGATTGATGAAAAGACGCCTATTATTCTGTACCTATGTATCAGGTTTCGGTGATACTTAAATTTTAATTGGTTGTGACAATTATGGCAGTTAAGCTTTGCCAAATAGACTGAGTTCAGCTTTTTTACTCTTTACGAAACTGTTGAAACCAGTTTAGCCCAATTAGAGCACAAAATGCACATCATTATGGCTTATCTCAATGACATTCTGGTCATTAGTGATTATCAGGAGTCAGCTGAGGGACCTCAGTTTCAGTTTACTAAAGCTTTGTGGTAAGCTAAGGTTCTTAATTATCTAATTAAGCCCCAGCTGCAGCCAGCACAAACAATTTACTTTTGGGGTTTGTAATTAACTCAGTGACTATGTTAATACCTTTACCAACAGTTAAAGTCGATGATATTTTTGGTAACTTGTCATTATCTCATTCAAAACCTTATCCTTCCATCCGAGAAATGGTGACAACCATTGGTGAACTGCTAGCAGCATTTTTCTGCATTAGAATTTGGTTTCATTACATTTATTGATATCTTCGAAGGTACAAGATACAAGCTCTTAAAGAGAAGGCAGGCCATTTGACAGGCCTATGTAATTAACAAAAAGAAGCTGTATTGGAATTTACAATGGTGGGTTAAAAAAGGAAAATGTCCCACAAACTGCTAAATAAATATTATGATTAAACAGCCTGAAATGGTTTTACATACAGATGCTAGTGCTCTCTCGGATGGGGGCCACAGATTTAAATCCTCCAGTTGTGGAGGGTAGATGGAAAACGAAGAACAAGTGTTTCTCCAAGAGTATGGTATTAACTATTGGGAGGTTATTGGGGGCCTTTTATGGGCTTAAAGCATATTGTTGTGCTAAACAAGGTCTGCATGTGTTAATACAATTACACAATAAAACAGCTGTGGTTTACATTAATCACATGGGGAGAGTTGGATCAGTATCATGTGATTGTCTGGTCAATGAGATATGGGCAATGGTGTATTGGTCGGCAGATATGGATTGCAGTAAGCTATACTCCAGGTAAAGACAATGTGGTAGCAGATGAAAGGTCCAGGATTTTAAAGATAATACGAAAATGGATGTTTAAGCCACCAATATTTAAGAATATTGTTCGACGATTTGGGTTTGCCAGAAATTGATTTTGCATCCAGGCTTAATCATCATTTGCCTCATTATGTGTCTTGGAACACGATCCGGACGCAGTTGCAGTAGATGCATTTTTATTACACTGGGGAAAAATGTTCTTTTATGCTTTTCCACCATTTGCTCTGATCCAGAGATGCTTGAAGAAAATAGAGCAAGGATTCAGCTTCCGGATTGTTGGTAGGGCCCAATTGGCCAACTCAACCTTGGTTCCCAGTTATGCTGGAATATGATTAAAGAACCGTATATGCAGATTCTTAACTGTAGTGATATCTTGACTAATCCAGTAACAAATGAGATTATCCATTATATGCATATATGAATTTGTTAATCTGCAGGTTTTGACCAGACCACTACAGGAACTGGGATTGTCGGACCAAACTTGACAGTTATTGGCACATCATGACGAGATAGCACACAGAAACAATATATGACACATATTAAGAAAATAGGAAGAATTTTGCACACAGTCAAAATATTTCTGATGATTATGTGAATGTTACTCATGTTTTGGAATTCCTTGCCAATTTGCGCTTTGGCCAACATTTAAGTTACAGTGCCATTAACATTGCACGCAGTGCTTGTCGTCCTATTTAGGACTTATGACTGGTGAAAAATCAATTGGGTCGCATCCATTAATATCACGATTCATTGAAAGGAAATTTTTTCACATGAATCCGCCAAAACCTAGATATACAGAGATTTTGGGATGTGAGCATAGTACTTGCTCTACTTAGAGAATGGACGCCAATTGAAGGGTTGTCATTGGATAGGTTAACATTGAAATTGGTCATGTTAATGTCACTGGTCTCAGCCCAAAGAGTGCCAAACTTTACAATGTTGCGTTTAGACTGTTGCATGTGACTACAGATAACGTTGTATTCTATGTTTACGATCTGATCAAACAAAGTAGACCAGGGAGATCTGGAACAAAAGGTAACCTTTCAAGCTTTTCATATTGAGCTTGCTTTGTGTTGTGGTTAGACATTTGAACCAATGTATTAAAGTGACGGACACTTTTCGAGGAAACGAAAAGACATTGCTGCTTACGCACAAAAAGCCACACACAAAAGCTTCAGTTCAAACTATCTCAAAATGGTTGAAAACAGGTGTTGGTTTAGCGGGAATAGACACTGATGTCTTCAAATCTCACTCCACCAGGCGGCAGCTACGTCCGCGATGAAGGGGCGGGACGTACCTCTTGAGCATATTTTTAAAAATCGCAGGGTGGAGTAAAGAAGAAACTTTTTCAAAGTCCTACAACAAACCTGTTTCACACTATGACAAGCTTTGGACACGCGGTGTTTGGGAGCACTATAATCACCTGCTTTGTTTGCTATTAATTGCTATAATCAGTTGTGTAGTCACTGATATTTTTTTGTCACTTATAATCTTTTTTCCCTCAAATATAAGGAGGGTATTATATGGTTTTTCAGCCATTAAAAAACTTGATTTGTGAAAAGATCTAACATTTGTGTGCTTTCTCATGTATGTGTTTACTTAGCCGGATTGTCGTACGGAATTAATTCTACGACATAAAAAACACAGAAAGCTTTAAAACTCTTCACGTAGTCACTCACGTGACTCCGAAGTAAATAGTAAGATTAAACGAGAAACTCACCTGTTCGAAGTTTTGATCGTTATTTTACGAGGAGTTACGATGAGGGATTTACGTGCCCCTCCGCTCCCACCCTCGTAAAATAATGATCAAATGGTGGTTCTAAGTCTTTTTATGAGCCTTACTATGTTACTCCGGCTTTGGTGTTCTGTGTTTTTCATGCGCTGCTGCTTTGAAGTATGCCGTTGACAGCGTGAGGCGGGTTCTTCACGTAATCCCTCATCGTAACTCCCTCGTAAAATAACGATCAAACTTTCGATACAGGTGAGTTCTCGTTTAATCTTACTATTATCCATTGCATCTCCATCTTTGAAGAAGGGTTCCAACGTGAAAGGAAATGTCCAGGACTGCGTTTTATCAAGATTCCAGCATCTACTGTACCTTGACTGGGATGCTTTTTCCTCAGAGGTCTTGGAGCAGGGAACAGGCCTCTTGGCCTGGCCTAAGTTGGCATACTAGCTCGTCCCATTTATCTCCATTGCCCTCCACATATCAGTCCAGATATCTTTTAAAAATCGTAATTGTATCGGCTTCTTCATAAGATACTTTTCCATCCACCCCTCTCCCCTTATTCCTCGTATTCTCTTTATCAGTAGCTTTAACTCATTCTCATTCACCAGCTTATCCCCTCTCATGTCCTTATATCCGCAGTGTGCTCTTTAGTTACCAATATCGCCCTATATTTACACCGACCGCCTTCTCTATCCACGTTTTCTCATTCGCCCTTCTGGATCTATCTGTTTCCTCTATCGCCAAATGTCTATCCTTTTAGCTGCCTCGTATCGCCCCCCCTTCATTTTTATTTATCGCATTGACCCCCCCCCCTCACTCCTCTCGCTCTCTTTCTCTCTCTCCCCACCCTTTTCAATCCCAGTTTTTTATTGCTTCTTGGTCCACCGTTCTCATTCCTTTCGTCTCTTTCTTTATAGAAACATAGAAAATAGGTGCAGGAGGAGGCCAATCGCCCTCACGTTTCACTTGATTCCTGGTGTCCGACTGGATTTTCCCAAGCGATGAGGTTATTTAATCTCGCCTTTTACCTGTTCCAGTGTATCCCCGGCCTAATTTAACCCGGCTTCTCCACTTTCTCCGGAGAATGTGCCCGTTCGATACATTTCACAGTGTGCGTAATTCAGGCGCAATCCTCCCGTCTACATCCGCGGGCGTAGACAGCTGCAGTCTACAGGAACATTGGGAGAAACCGGGGCATATTGTTGACAGTCGGTGCACCTGTTTTCCAGACCCTGATTCTGAACGGGTTCAAAGTCGCTCTTTTAAATATTGCCCCTTCTCTCTTCTCTTTTTACCGCGACGTTATTCGTCCACTCCTGCGCCAGCGGCTTGGATATTCACTAAAATATATCGACTCTTCTAAAAAATAAATACAGGTTAAATTACGTGTTTTTTTCTCTCTCTCTTAATATTATGATCTTTATGCATTTGGCATCTCCGAGGATGCCGGGGAGGAACATTTCGATTTCAGAGGATTGACGTGTCTGGGCCACATTCGGTGCCCGGGAATAAATCCAGAAGGCACAAGGAACTGCAAATGCTGGATTCTTCTGCATAAATCACAACGTGCCGGCGAATTCAGCGAGTCGGGCAGCATCTGGGGAGGGAAATGGGCAGATTATATTATCGGGTAGGGAGGGGGTGGGGGGGGGGGAGCCTTCAGACTGACGAGTGGGGGAGAGGGTAGAGAAAAGGGGGGGGGCCGGGGGCAAGACAAAGCTGGCAAATGATGGGTGGTTACAAGTGAGGAGGGCAGGGCGAGTGCTCGGAGATGGGTAAGTCAAACGTAACAACGTCTAGAGGTGAAAAGAGACAAACTGATGCCAGATATGGAGAGGAGAGTGAGAAGAGTGAAAATGTAAAGCTGGAGGAAGAGATGTGGGTGGAAGGGAACAGGGGGTGAGAGGAGAGATATGGACGAAATTGGGCAATGTGGGGAGATCAGGGTAGGTAGGTGATGAGTAATGCAGTAGGGGAGAGAAGCAGGGTGACTGGAGAGGGTGTTATGGGAGAAAATTACCTGCATTTAATCAAGAGGCATTGGAAAATGTAACCGTAAAAATATGTGATAAATCACTTTTAATCTCAGATTCTACGTATTATTTTGTGACCAATTTATCATCTGGAGCAAGACTTTAGCTATATATTCATTGAAATATAATCTTATATATCATGTTTGACTTAAATATTAAAATAATATTTATTCCAGTTATTATTTGAGTATTTTATGTTTTTGTTGCGTTATTGATCTTTTTAGTTTAGTGGAGGAAACAGGCCCTTCGGCCCTCCGAGCCCGCACCGGCCAGCGATCCCCGCACATTAACACCTTCCTACACACACACTACGGGGACAATTTTACATTTACAACCCAAGCAATTAACCTACAAACCTGTACCTCTTTGGAGTGTGTGGGTGGAGGAAATCTGGTAAGATCTCAGAGACAAGCTCCCGCTCCCGTAGTGAGGATCGAACCCGGGTCTCTGGCGCTGTAAGACAGTAGCTCAACCGCTACGCCACCGTGCCGCTCTTAGCCATTATCGCAAATAGATAGATAGTTTTAAATAGGAAAATATTAATCTTCATCTGAATTAATTATATTCTTATTTAACTTATATTGAAATAGAATTTACATACAGTGTTTTAATGTACAGGTAGAGTTTTATCTTATTTCAGATAAGGAATGGAATGTAATATATCCCCATTGAACTCTATTTGTCTATTTATTTACTGAAATAAGGTCATCTCGTTTTTCAACTTAATAAACGACGAATATGTCGTATTCTTAGGTTTTTAAATCTAAGATAAGATATTTGTACAGCAGTTTTTAGATATTTTTTTTTTTAAAAATTTTTTTGGCGATCAAAATGGTCTCTGGTTATGAGTGTCATAGAAAATAGGTGCAGGAGTAGGCCATTCGGCCCTTCGAGTCAGCACCGCCACTCATCTCTCTACAAGTGATCATGGCTGTCATCCCAATGCACCTTAACTTAAGTTTTATGAAGTTCGCACCCAAGCGACCTCCTTGATTCTTATACTCTATGTCTCGACCTATGAAGGCAACATGAGCAAAGAAGACTTGTGTTTCTGCATTCATGGAGCTTATGGCCTTGGACCCCAAGATCCCTCTGCACTTGGTGTCTAGCCTCTCTACTGTTATTTTTTCTCCACCTACATTGGATCTCCAAAGTGCACAGATTCAAACTACACTGCCTTTATTTCTCCCCATTATCTGTTCTGGACATTGAATCTGCTTTTTTTAATATTCTTTGACCACCATCTTCACTGTCCTCTCTCCACCATTCTGGCGTCATCAGCAAAACCTAGCACCAATCCATCTACATTAATGTCCAAGTTTCTCTCACCACGGACACCCCAGACACAGGACACACAATGTTACTACATTGCGTCTGGAGATCTTCAGCCAGAATAGCAAACCTTCCACCAAACCCTTATTGTCATAATGAATGCAGTGATAAATCCAACAAACACAGGCCCAGTGCAAACCTAAGAAATGTTTTTTTTGTGTAGTGATGATGCAAAAATAATGTTGGAATTGATTAGAGACTAGGGACTGAGTGGGACCCCAATGGGTCCCCTGTTCACACTGGGAGCGCTGGTCTCCCCCAGCGCAATATTCCACCCCCACCAATTCCAACATTGGTGGCCAGTGGGGGGGGGGGGGGGGCGGGGGGGAGGAGGGGATCTTTATGGGTGTAGTATGAGTGTTGTGGGTTGAGGGACTGGTTTCCAGAGGGCTAGTAAGGAAATGTGAGCCAATGTATTGTTGGGGGTTGGCCCCAGCACCCCCGTCCCGATCCAAGCCTGACGTGTTGCCAGCTCACTCACAGCTGGTAGGCTGGCAGTTGACTCACGGCTTCCTTGAATTCCTTTTCAAGAAGGGTGAGAAAGGGCACCAAATTCAAATGCAGTTTCCTACACTTCAAGCTGGGTGCAAGGTCACCGAATTCAAGTGCAGTTTCACACCACTTCAAGCAGTGTGCAAGGCCACCAATTTCTATGTGTTGTTTCGTACCACTTCAAGAGGGAGCAAGGCCACCGACATTCAAGGGGCGGTACCTTACCATTTCAAGCAGGTTGCAAGGCCCACCAAATTCAATGCAATTTTATTTCCATTTCATGCAAGGTGCAAAGCCACCACATTCAAATGCAGTTTCATACCATTTCAAGCAGGGTGAAACCACCATAAAATCACACAAAACACCACTCTCACAGTTCAGTAGACATTCAGTGTGTTCAGCCGATTCACAGCTCAGGCAGTCGTGACCTCTCCCTTCCCCAACTTGCAGAGACTGAGCCACACCCACAGTTCCGGGTTTTATAATCCGTCCCCCCTCCCACCGGAAGGGGCGGGGCCTTCATGGTGTGATTGACAGGAGAGATTCTCAACATTTTTAAAACACTAATAACACTTTTATTTTTCATTGATGGAAAGAATCCTCTGCACCTGATAAGCGGAGGGGGATTGAGTAAGATGGCCAAATATCACAGCCCTAAGTGGTAGTGTTTTATCTAAAATCAATATACAGTGCAAACAGGAAGTTGTCAAGTTTAGACTTTTAATCATTTGCCATTTCAAACAAACCACCACCAACCATTTGCTGTGCTTTATTTCAAACCAACCACATTTTCATTTTCAAACCACATTAAGGGCACTCAAGGTCGCAGTTTAGTAGACATGTGTTCAGTGCTATTCACAGCCCAGTCTGAGAGACGTGACCCTCTCACTCCCCCATCTTGCAGAGACCGTCTGAGGCACTCAACACTTCCAGGGTTTTATAGTCCCTCCGGAAGGGTCGTGGCCTTCAGGAGGGAGAATCTCATCATTTTTTAAACACTGATAACTCTTTTATTTTTCATCGATGGGAAAAAAAAACACTCTTGTCGTGTCCTGCCTGCAGAGGGGGACTCTGAGTAAGATGTCCAAAAATCACAGCCGTAAGTGGCAGCGTTTTTTTCTAAAATCAATATACAGAACAACAGGAAGTGGTCAAGATCAGACTTTTAGTAATTTACATTATGAATGCGCCTTGCATTTACAGACCTGTTATGCTGCAAGTGAAAATTTAATTGCCACGTTGTTGGTACAATTAAACACTCTCGACTCTTAATAATAATGTAGCACGTGGATTTCACAAGGACAAATTGACCAACCTTGTTCTCAGGCTTCAGGACAAAGCAGAGAGTGGGAGAAAAGGGTAGATATTTGTAGTGGAAGAAGTAGCTTTCTCAGGGTTCAATGCTGGGACAGTTGCTGTTCACAACTTTCCTTAACAATTTATCTCGACAATCAAAAACACACAATTTCTTCATATTGGTGCAGAAACTGGGTACAGAAAGGATTGGTGGTAGAAGGAATAGTAACAAGCAAGCCTGCAGTGAATGCCTTGATGATATCAACAACATGGCAGAATGGGCAAACAGTTGGCATATGAAATTCAACGGAGTTTAGTCGGAAGAATCAAGAGGCCAACGGAAGATGTGAGTCCCCAGGGTGAGGTACGGAATGCACCAATCTCTATAAATTTCTCCGCAAGTGAGCAAGGCCGCAATAAGGCAAATTGGGATGGAATATAGGGATATATAAAATTGGAAAATTAATGATTTTTATACTGACAATTTGGTGATATCACACTTGAAAGGGGGGGGAGAGGGGGGAAGCGAGAGGGGGAGAGGAGAGAGAGGGGGAGGGGAGAGAGGGGGGGGGAAGAGGAGAGAGAGGGGGGAGGAGAGAGGAGCGGGGGGAGAGAGAGAGGGGGGAGAGAGGGGGGGGGGGGACCCCCCCCCAATAGGGGGGAGATGGAGAAAGCAACAGAGAGACAGAGACACTGGGATGCCTCTCTGGTAGCTGTGTTCCCCTGACGCAGATTCGGAGAAGATTGAGCCACCGACGGCACTGTGGACAAGACTGTGCGGTGGGGAAGAAGCCCCAGATACCCAGATAGGCGCGTTCCATACACCTACCATCCTTTCTGTAAAAATGATACCCTCCAGGTTCCCGTTAAATATTTTCCTCCTCACCTTAAACCTATGTCGTCTGTTATCAATTCCTCTGCTCTAGGTAAAAAAGACTTTGTGCATTCATCTGATCTGTCCTCTAATTTCTCTCAGTTATCTTAGCATTGTGGTCTGAAGGGTGTTTCCTGCTCTGTACTGTTCTATTTGTAGGTTCTATATGTCATGCAAATCTGACAATTTTTACAGTCTATTTCCTGATCATGTTGTCATGTCATCCTTTAAACAATTTCTCTATTCCTTTACATTAAACAGATGCCAAAGTCCACCAGTTATTCAAGGCAGTGGCTCAGAATGACTGGAAAACCCTCCTTGCCCTTCTCAATGAAGAACACTTCAGTGAGGTAGACCGTGAATCAAGAGGCGGGGAGACCCATTTGGACACGTTTGTGAGGAATGAGGATGGCTTCACCCTTCTGCACCAGGCAGCCTGCGGGAATCGACCGGAGATGGTCGACTTTCTATGGCACCTCTCTGATTCCTGGGAAGGCCTGGTGGATCTCACCATTGACCCTCCCTGGAGCCCTAAATGGCCAGTCAAGATGCCACAACAGAAGCCAATGGACAATGGCTTGGTGGGGGATATTGCTGGGAAGAGTGCTTTGCAACTGGCTGCGATTCTCGGCCACCGCAAGGTCGTGGCAGCGCTTCGAGCCAAAATGGAACTGCAGTCTTCCTTGTTGGACATTCACCATGCCGTAAAGATCAGAGACATTCAGTGGCTGAGCAATATCATCGCAGACACCAAATCTGTCGAGACCCTTGTCAATGACTGTGTCAAGAGCGTGGTCTCCCCTCTATGGTTGGCTTGCACCAAAGGAGATGTAGACATTGTCAAACGTCTAATTGATGTGGGAGCAGATGTCAACTTAATCTCAAAGAATGATCAGGAACAAACTATTTTGCACAGAGCAGTCTGCTTTGGGAACGAAGCAGTGGTTCGGTACCTCATCCAGGGAAATTATCTTGGGGTAGATGTGAAAGATAGGTACGGCTGCACACCGTTATACTACGCCCTGCAGCTCCACTTTCCTCGCATGTCCGCGCTACTCCTGAGCCATGGCGCTGATTTAGACTTGCAGTGTGTGAACCCGCAGACTCTCGGGACGG
The DNA here is from genome assembly GCA_035221665.1 of Okamejei kenojei. NCBI lineage: Eukaryota > Metazoa > Chordata > Chondrichthyes > Rajiformes > Rajidae > Okamejei > Okamejei kenojei. Next base: position 4,823,292 of record CM069132.1, on the reverse strand, counting down.
ACTCAGCAAGGCTGCTGCTAGAATGCCTGGAGCTTCAGCACCTCAGACAGCTCCTGCTTCAGTGCCCACAGCTGCAAGCCGAGGAGGACGATCTCCCAGCAGAAGTGGGAGAAAGCGTCTCCTTCGTGGGCGTGACTGCCAGGGTCATGCAAGGACACTTTCAGTATGGACACTCCGTGCTTCCTCGATGCAGGGGGTCCTCAGAGTGTCCAGCAAATGGAAGTCTCAGCCTGATGTCCATTACTACTTCAGTTTGTCATGTTAATGATTATTACAAATTTAAAGACATTTGGGCATATATATGAATAGGATAGGTTTAGTGGGCTGTGGGCAAAATGCAGACAAATAGGAGTAATCCCGAATGCCAGCCTGGTTGGAATGGACAAGGGCCTGTTTCTGTTTCATGACAACTGAACATTTGACAATAAGGAATACAGAAGATAGGAAATGGTCAGGGTCATTGTTTCTCTTGAGGCATCTTCACCATTTATTTGACATGAGAATTAAGGGACAGAATAGGGAAGGGGGATAGAGAGTGGGGGAGGAGAGTGGGCGGGGGGGGGAAGAGGGAGCTAGGGGGGAGAGAGAGGGGAGAGAGAGGAGGGAGAGAGGTGGGGAGAGAGGAAAGGGGGTGAGTGGGTGATAGAGGGGAGGGGGGAGATAGAGGGGAGGGGGAGATAGGGGATTTTCTATCATCTTTTTTTCCGGGGAGGAGGGAGAGAGGGGAGGGATAGATAGAAGGGGGAGTGGGATCATAGAGAGGGGGGAGGGGGGGGGGGGGGGCTGAGAGTGGGGGGGAGATAGAGAGAGGGGAGGAGGGAGGACACAGAGAGAGGGGGATCTATAGTAGGTGGGGGGGGGAGAGGGGGGGGTGGAGAGTGGGGGGGAGATAGAGAGAGGGGGAATGAGAGAGGAGAGAGAGGGAGACAGAGCGGGTGGAGAGTGGGGGAAGATAGAGAGAGGGGCGGAGAGGAAGAAGGGGGGACGAGAGAGGGGAGGGGGGAGAGGGGGCGAGAGAGTGGGGGGTGGGAGAGTGTGGGGGGGTGAGGAGAGACCTAGAGAGATGGGGAGAGAGGGGGAGAGAGAGCGGGTGGAGAGTAGGGGGTATGAGATAGAAGAGAGGTGGGAAGAGGGGGGAAGAGAGGGAGGGGGCATACTCGCCGAGAGAAAGGCGAGAGGGGGGGAGAGAGACGGGAGAAGAGAAGGGGGGGGGGGGAGATGAAGACTGAAGCATAGTGGTACATATAACGCAAATATCTAACATATAAACAATACAGCACGGAAACAGGCCCTCTCGGCCCTTCCGCGTGCCCATCATTTGTTTTCCACCCTAGTAACACCTCTACCTGCACTCAGACCATACCCTCCATACCCTTCCCGTCCATATACCTATCCACTTCCACTATCCACATCTATCTCCCTGCTAGCTATGTTTCCCTGTCACAGGTTCGAGGAAGAATGAGCCACTGGGACAAACCTGAGACCACTGTGTGGTCAGGGACTGAGCTGCCAGGTAAAAGCCCTAGACAGCCAATGCCTCATCAGAGGCTAAGACGGTGTAGCTGGGGCGGGCCAGAGCCGACGGTGACTCTTCCTGCCCTTGGACGTGCTCATGTGCCCATACACCCACATGCAGAGGCATGGACTGAGCCACCGGGATAAACCAGAGATTATTCAAGCCCAGAGCTGAGCTGTCAGGGTAAGCCTGAGACCACTCGCACCCCCTCTCGAGGCAAGGGTGAACTGCAGGAACATGCCCCACATCACCAGCTCCACCGCACATGCGTCCTGGACTCTCTTGTCACTGTAAATGAAACACATTGCGTCAGTTCACCCAACTGCGAGCCCAGCGTCATGGCCGACACCACAAGTGTGACAACATTGTAATGGTATAGTGTTACGGTTACAAAGAAAGTGTAGATTTTAAAAAAATGCAAGCTTTGCAATGGGGTTGGTTGGAAGATTGGGACTACACTCTGAGCTACTAGTAGTATGAGAACCGTAGTGGGTGAAACTTCCTGCATCTGATAGTTTGTGTAGCTAATTTAGGTTGGCTGTAAAGTCCTTAAACATTGGCTAGTCTACCAAGTTGAACCAGTCGTCAAGGCTATCATCTGTTTCCTTAGACCAGCACTGTACCACTTTCTGGGCCGCATCTTCCCACTTCAGTTTCTGTTGGTAAGGAGGGCGCAGAAACACAGCCAGAGGTCATATTTGCCACAGAAACATTATCCCACCAGGTTCATGCTAACCATTCCGCACTAATTTGTTGATGGTATACCAATCCCATATCATTCTCCACACATTCCCCTATCAACCCCCCACAATACACCCACTCACAACACTCTATTTACAGTGACCAATTAACATATTGATCTGACAAAAATGCTGGAGAAACTCAGCGGGTGAGGCAGCATCCATGGAGGGAAGGAAATAGGCAATGTCTCGGGTCGAAACCCTCCATAGATGCTGCCTCACCCGCTGAGTTTCTCCATCATTTTTGACGACCTTTGATTTTCCTGCCTCTGCAGTTCCCTCTTAAACCTATTGATCTGTTTGTCTTTGGGATATGGGAGGGAGTCGGAGCACCCAGGGGGGGAAACCCACTCCACCACCGGAAGAACATTCAAACTACACACAGACAACTCCGGAGGTCAAGTTTGAACTTGGGTTGCTGAAGCTAGCACAGTCAACTATGTCATTGAGTTGCCCCAGGATATGCTTCCCTCAACTCCCTCCATGAAAGTGCTTGATTTTAGCCCTGTCCCTTACGCAGACCAGCCTCCCCACCGTTCACTCCATCTACACTAAGCGCTGCCTCAGAAAAGCGGCCAACATAATCAAAATGACGAAGTTGTCCCACCTTCGTCACTTCTTCTCCCTGCTCCCAGGGGGCACAGGTACAAAAGTTTAACGTGTGCGCCAGTAGATTTGGGAACAGCTTTGTCCCTTCTGTTGTCAGGATTTTGAAAGGCCCTTCCATAAACTAGGGTACTGTCCAATTCGCGGCAGTCGCGGTGGCGCAGCGGTAGAGTTGCTGCCTTACATCAAAATGCAGCGCTGGAGACCTGGGTTTGATCCCAACAGCGGGCGCTGTCTGTATGGAGTTTGCACGTTCCCCCCGTGACCTGCGTGGGTTTTCTCCGAGATCTTCGGTTTCCTCCCACATTCCAAAGACTTGCAGGTTTGTAGGTTTATTGGCTTGATTAATTGGCTTGATCAATGTAAAAATTGTCCAACTTCCAGTATAGTCCCTGGTTGTACTCTTTGGAAGGTACAAGGTACGTTACCTCTACCCCATTGTGAAGACATTGGACTTTATCTCTGGAACTGGTGCACTCCAATGTATGAATTATATTCTGCATTCTCTATTGTCCCCTTTGCCTTACCAATTGTACATGAATTTGACTTCATAGTATTTACTTCTAATCTGATCTTACTGGATAGCATGCAAAACAAAGCTCTTCACGGTACTTTGGTAAATGTGACAATAATAGACCTAAACCTGAAAAATTCCAACCCAAGCGAAATCCATCAATTGGTTTTGAAAATATCAATTAATCACGGCGGAAGTGTGGAGATATCTCGGAGGGTGCTACGGAGGAATAAAGGCTATCAGTTTTGGAATCTAAGAAGGTGGAGTGGGGGCACTGGGCGGTAGGTCCACGCACTATACATAACCTTCAGCTCTTGGGGGGGGGGGGGTCACGTGTCCCGGTGACGAGAGGTAGGGGTCAAGGTTTGGTCACGGGTGCTCCTGAGGTGTATTTAAGGTGTTAATCGCGGGCGCACGGGGTTGGTGAGTGAGGAGAATTAGGGTAGCTAATGTGAAGGATTTAGATGAGGTGCAAAGTGTTCAGGAGAGTTTTCTCCAGCAGTAGGTAGAGGCCCCCACACGTGAAAGGGCAACATATGATCCGGTATTGGGAAGGGCCCTTTGGTACCAAGTGACTACTGTTTGATTAGGTTTAAGGTAGTTATGGATTGGGACAGAGCCCACTGGTTAAAATGCTCAATTGGGGTAAGACCAACTTTCAGGGTATGAGAGAAGGTCTCGCTCAAGTTGACTGGAGCAGGTTATTTGAGGGGAAAGGATCATCAGCTAAGTGGGATGTTTTTAAAGGTAACCTGACAAGAGCTCAGGATACGTTCATCCCTGTTAGAGTGAAGGGCAAGGCAGGCAAACGTAAGGAAGCTTAGCTGATGAGGGAAATTGAAGCATTGGTCAAGAATAAGAAGGATGCATGGGGCAGGTATTGGCAGTGCCGGATTTAGATGAAGAGAGGCCCTAGGCTATTCCACTTATGAGGCCCCTCCCAATCCCCCACCCCCACGACTGGAGGAAGATGGAAGAGTCCACCAGATTGACACCGGTGTGCAGCCGAGCGTGGCCAATGAGATAAGGGCTGGAAAGCTGCGCTTTTTATTTATTTATTTATTGCCAGTCCCAGTGTCGAGTTATCGGCTTAAAACACTATTATTCTGAGGCCAAGGAAAATTACTGAAGTTATAGACTACAGTGACAGCATATGTAAAAAAGTTGAACCCAATCGCCTAATTGAATAACTATTTTGGTTCTGTCTTCACTGAGGAAGACATAAATAATTTGTCGGAAATAGCAGGGGATCGCGGGTCAAATGAGATGGAGGAACTGAGTGAAATCCAGGTTAGCCGGAAAGTGGTGTTAGGTAAATTGATTGGATTAAAGGCCGATAAATCCCCAGGGCCACATAGGCTGCATTCCAGAGTACTTAAGGAAGTAGCCCCAGAAATAGTGGATGCCTTAGTGATAATTTTTCAAAACTCTTTAGATTCTGAAGATTGGAGGGTAGCTAATGTAAACCCACTTTTTAAAAAGGGAGGGACAGAGAAAACGGGGAATTACAGACCAGTTAGTCTAACATCGGTAGTGGGGAAACTGCTAGAGTCAATTATTAAAGATGGGATAGCAGTGCATTTGGAAAGTGGTGAAATCATTGGACAAAGTCAGCATGGGTTTACGAAAGGTAAATCATGTCTGACAAATCTTATTGAATTTTTTGAGGATGTAACTAGTAGAGTGGATAAGGGAGAAGCAGTGGATGTGTTATATCTGGACTTTCAGAAGGCTTTCGACAAAGTCCCATACAAGAGATTAGTATACAAACTTAAAGCACACAGTATTGGCGGTTCAGTATTGATGTGGATAGAGAACTGGCTGGCAGACAGGAAGCAAAGAGTAGGAGTGAACGGGTCCTTTTCAGGATGGCAGGCAGTGACTAGTGGGGTGCCGCAAGGATCAGTGCTGGGACCCCAGCTATTTATAATATTAATAATTTGGACGAGGGAATTAAATGCAACATCTCGAAGTTTGCGGGTGACACGAAGCTGGGGGGCAGTGTTAGCTGTGAGGAGGATGCTAGGAGGCTGCAAGGTGACTTGGATAGACAGGGTGAGTGGGCAAATGCATGGCAGATGCAGTATAATGTAGATAAATGTGAGGTTATCCGCTTTGGTGGCAAAAACAGGAAAGTAGACTATTATTTGAATGGTGACCGATTAGGAAAAGGGGAGATGCAACGAGACCTGGGTGTTATGGTACACCAGTCATTGAAAGTAAGCATGCAGGTGCAGCAGGCTGTGAAGAAAGCAAATGGTATGTTGGCATTCATAGCAAAAGGAGCAGGGAGGTTCTACTGCAGTTGTATAGGGTCTTGGTGAGGCCACACCTGGAGTATTGCGTACAGTTTTGGTCTCCTAATCTGAGGAAAGGCATCCTTGCCATAGAGGGAGTACGAGAAGGTTCACCAGACTGATTCCTGGGATGGCAGGACTTCCATATGAAGAAAGATTAGATAGACTCGGCTTGTACTCACTGGAATTTAGAAGATTGAGGGGGGATCTCATAGAGACTTACAAAATTCTTAAGGGGTTGGACAGGCTAGATGCAGGAAGATTCTTCCCGATGTTGGGGAAGTCCAGGACAAGGGTTCACAGTTTAAGGATAAGGGGGAAGTCTTTTAGGACCGAGATGAGAAAATCATTTTTCACACAGAGAGTGGTGAATCTGTGCAACGGAATTCTCTGCCACAGAAGGTAGTTGAGGCCAGTTCGTTGGCCATATTTAAGAGGGAGTTGGATGTGGCCCTTGTGGCTAAAGGGATCAGGGGGAATAGTGAGAAGGCAGGTACAGGATACTGAGTTGGATGATCAGCCATGATCATATTGAATGGCGGTGCAGGCTTGAAGGGCCGAATGGCCTACTCCTGCACCTAATTTCTATGTTTCTATGTTTCTAAAGGCCTATGACCATGTCAAAAATATTATACACCAGGCCCGTATGAAGCTTTTCAAAAAGGGGGGTGGCATGGCAGGATTACAAAAAAATTATGTGAAACAAGTGCACGCAGCGCATATCACAAGCGTGAAGCCCAACAAGCGTGAAGCCCAAAGTCCCTTGCGGCCAGGGTAAAGGGCCCGCTTAAGGGCCCTGGAAGCTCTGGGCTTTTAGATGCTCTGGTGAATTCTGAGACTCATTTTGGAGCATTTTTGCACTAAATTTATGGCCAATATTTCAGAAATAATTTTGGTCGAGTCAAGAGTAATGAGTGGTTAGAATGGGATGATTGGGATCATTGTTGTATACATTTTTTTTAATCAAGAATTGAAGTTGCCCTTGTTTTAATAATCAAGTTGTACTGTAAAATGTTATGTAAAATGTTATAAAGGAGCATGCAAACACTGCAAATAAAATACCGTAAGTTTTTGCAGTAAATAAAGCCTTTTTTTAGAAAATGTTTTGTGTGTTGATTTGATTGCCTGTTACTGTTCGACTGTGTTAGTGTGTGCACATTAAAAATATGATGCAAAAAGAAAGTCGCAAACTATGGAATTCATATTTTTCGGTATTGTTATCAAGGAAAAGAAAGCAGTTCCAATTGTTTGATGTTATTCATATGGAGAAGAAAATATAATTGCTCTAAAACCTACCTTACATTTGCAATCTCATTAAAGATAATCCCCTCCCACCTCCCCTTCTCTCTCGCCCCCCCTCTCTCTCCCCCCGTCTTCCCTCTATCTCCCCCCTCTGTTTCTCCCCCCCTCTGTCTCTCTCCCCCCCCCCTCCGCTCACATCTCCCCCTTCTCTCTCTTCCCTCCCCCTCTCTCGCCTTCCCACGCAGCGAGGCTCCAACTCCATGCTGCAGACACCACAGCCCCCCCCCCCAGCCGGAAGAAACGGGCTCTCCCGCAACGCAATATTCGACTACTTAACTAGAGTAGACACGAGGCGTCGAGGTGATTGTGTGGAATGCAAATGGAGATCTGAACCCGCCCGGGGTCCACTGCGCCGAGTGACAGCGCCATTTTGCGTCGCTACTGTGTCACCGGATTCCCCCAACTGCGCAGGTCGCAATTTGTTTCCCCAAAACTTCCAGCGGGCCGGAACCAGAATTTCGGGTAATTTCCGTCAAAGTGGAAACGCTGATTGCGCTCCAATTTTATTTTTTCTCGTGATTTTTTTTACTCTGGGGAAAAAAAACACCTTGACCAGAGGCACCCTCGATTTTGAGGCCCTAGACTTCAGCCTACGAACCCTATAGGTAAATCAGGCTCTGGGTATAGGCAGCTGGGATGAAGTGCATACTTGGAGGAGTTTCAGCAACTGAGGAGTAAACTAAAAAAGGAAATCAGAAGGGAAAAAAGGGCCAGGAGATAGCTCTGGCAGATGGCATTAAGGACAAATAGAGCATAAAATGGTCAGATAAGGTGTCCTCGGCCTCAAGGGGAAATATGTCAATAGGAATACGTAAAAATGTTATCGTTACCGCGTAGTGTTTTTGCGAAGATGTAAAGACAACCACGTATACACACACACACATATTCACATAAACATGCGTACAAGATCAGACTTTTAATAAGTACTAGATTAAGTGGGACTCATTGGGTCCCATGTTCATACAGAAGGGCTAGTCCCCCAACACAATATTCCACCTCTCCACCAATTCCAATATTGGTGGCCAGTGGGGGGGGTGGGGCTTTCTGGAGCGCTAGTATGGGTGTTGTGGGCTGATGGGACTGGCTTCCAGAGGGCTGGTATGGACATTGTGGGCCAAATGGATTCTTGGGGCGGCAGCTCAGTCATCTCAAGCCTGATGTGCTGGCAGCTCACTCACAGCTGGTGGGATGGCAGTTGACTCATGGCTATTCCTTAAAATTCCATTTCAAACTGGGTGCAAGGCCATCAAATTCTAATGCAGTTTTCTACCATTTCAAGCAGGGTGTAAGGCCACCCAATTCTAGTGCAGTTTCATAACACTTCCAGCAGGGTGCCGGGGCACCTAATGCAGGTGCAGTTTCATACCACTTCAAGCAGGGTGCAAGGCCACCAAATTCAAGTCCAGTTTTCATTACCACTTCAAGCAGGATGTAAGGCCACCCAATTCTAGTGCAGTTTCATAACACTTCAAGCAGGATGCAAGGCCACCAAAATCAAGTGCAGTTTCATTACATTTCAAGCAGGGTGCAAGGCCACCGAATTCAAGTGCAGTTTCATACCACTTCAAGCAGGGTGCAAGGCCACCACATTCAAGTGCAGTTTCGTACCACTTCAAGCAGGGTGCAAGGCCACCACTTTCAAGTGCAGTTTTGTACGACTTCAAGCAGGATGCAAGGCCACCAAATTCAAGTGCAGTTTCATAACACTTCGTGTAGGGTGCAAGTCCACCAAATTCAATTGCAGTTTCATACCACTTCAAGCAGGGTGCAGTTTCCTACGACTTCAAGCAGGGTGCAAGGCCACCAAAATCAAGTGCAGTTTCATACCACTTCAAGCAGTGTGCAAGGCCAGCACATTCATGTGCAGTTTTGTATGATCAAGCAGGGTGCAAGGCCACCAAATTCAAGTGCAGTTTCATATCACTTCAAGAAGGATGCAATGCCACCAAATTCAAGTGCAGTTTCATACCATTTCAAGCAGGGTGCAAGCCCACAAATTCAAGTGCAGTTTCATACCACTTCAAGCAGGGAGCAAGGTCACCAAATTCAAGTGCAGTTTCATATCACTTCAAGCAGGGTGCAAGGCCACCAAATTCAAGTGCAGTTTCATACCACTTCAAGCAGGGTGCAAGGCCACCAAATTCAAGTGCAGTTTCATACCACTTCAAGCAGGGTCCATTTTCCCACCACTTCAAGCAGGGTGAAAGGCCACCAAAATCAAGTGCAGTTTCATACCACTTCAAGCAGGGTGCAAGGCCACCAAATTCAAGTGCAGTTTCATACCACTTCAAGCAGGGTGCAAGGCCACCAAATAAAAGTGCAGTTTCATACCACTTCGTCCAGGGTGCAAGTCCACCAAATTCAAGTGCAGTTTCATACCACTTCAAGCAGGGTGCAGTTTCCTACCACTTCAAGCAGGGTGCAAGGCCACCACATTCAAGTGCAGTTTTGTACGACTTCAAGCAGGGTGCAAAGCCACCAAATGCAAGTGGAGTTTCATACCACTTCAAGCAGGGTGCAAGTACACCAAATTCAAGTGCAGTTTCATACCACTTCAAGCAGGGTGCAAGGCCACTAAATTCAAGTGCAGTTTCATACCGCTTCGTGCAGGGTGCAAGTACACCAAATTCAAGTGGAGTTTCATACCACTTCAAGCAGGATGCAGTTTCCTACCACTTCAAGCAGGGTGAAAGGCCAGCAAAATCAAGTGCAGTTTCATTCCATTTCAAGCAAGGTGCAAGGCCACCAAATTCAAGTGGAGTTTCATACCACTTCAAGTAGGGTGCAGTTTCCTACCACTTCAAGCAGGGTGAAAGGCCACCAAATTCAAGTGCAGTTTCATACCACTTCAAGCAGGGTGCAAGGCCACCAAATAAAAGTGCAGTTTCATACCACTTCAAGCAGGGTGCAAGGCCACCAAATTCAAGTGCAGTTTCATACCGCTTTGTGCAGGGTGCAAGTCCACCAAATTCAAGTGCACTTTCATACCACTTCAAGCAGGGTGCATTTTGCTACCACTTCAAGCAGGGTGCAAGGAAACCAAAATCAAGTGCAGTTTCATTCCATTTCAAGCAGGGTGCAAGGCCACCAAATTCAAGTGCAGTTTCATACCACTTCAAGCAGGGTGCAAGGTCACCAAATTCAAGTGCAGTTTCATACCACTTCATGCAGGGTGCAAGTCCACCAAATTCAAGTGCACTTTCATACCTCTTCAAGAAGGGTGCAAGGCCACCAAATTCAAGTGCAGTTTCTTTTCAGACCATTTCAAGCAGGGTGCAAGGTCACCAAATTCAAGTGCAGTTTCATACCACTTCAAGCAGGGTGCAGTTTCCTACCACTTCAAGCAGGGTGAAAGGCCACCAAAATCAAGTGCAGTTTCATTCCATTTCAAGCAGGGTGCAAGGCCACCAAAATTCAAGTGCAGATTCATACCACTTCAAGCAGGGTGCAAGGCCACCACATTTCAAGTGCAGTTTTGTACCACTTCAAGTAGGGTGCAAGGCCACCACATTCAAGTGCAGTTTCGTATGACTTCCAAGCAGGGTGCGAGGCCTCCAAAATTCAAGTGCAGTTTCATACCACTTCAAGCAGGGTGCCAATACCCACCAAATTTAAGTGCAGTTTTCGACTATTTCAAGGAAGCGTGCAAGGCCTCCACATTCAAGTGCAGTTTTTCGCACCACTTCATACAGGGTGCAAGGCCACCAAATTCAATGCAGTTTCATACCACTTCAAGCAGGATGCATAGGCCACCAAATTCAAGTGCGATTTCATACCACTTCGTGCAGGGTGCAAGGCCACCAAATTCAAGTGCAGGTTTCATACCACTTCAAGTAGATTGCAGTTTCCTACCACTTCAAGCAGGGTGAACGGCCAACAAAATCAAGTGCAGTTTCATTTCCATTTCAAGAAGGTGCAAGGCCACCAAATTCAAGTGCAGTTTCATACCACTTCAAGCAGGGTGCAAGGCCACCACATTCAAGTGCAGTTTCGTACCATTTCAAGCATGGGTGCAACCGGCCACCAAATTCAATTGCAGTTTCATTCCACTTCAAGCAGGGTGCAAGGCCACCACATTTCAAGTGCAGTTTTCGTATGACTTCAAGCAGGGTGCAAGGGCACCAAATTCAAGTGCAGTTTCATACCACTTCAAGCGGGGTGCAATGCCACCAAATTCAAGTGCAGTTTGATACCATTTCAAGCAGGTTGCAAGGCCACCAAATTCAACTGCGGTTTCATACCACTTCAAAAGCAGCGTGCAAGGTCACCAAATTCAAGTGCTGTTTCTTACCACTTCATGCAGGGTGCAAGTCCACCCCAAATTCAAGTGCAGTTTCATTAACCACTTTTAAAGCAGGGTGCAGTTTCCTACTACTTCAAGCAGGGTGAAAGGTCACCAAAATCAAGCGTAGTTTCGTTCCATTTCTAGCAGGGTGCAAGGCCACCCAAACTCGTTGCAGTTTCCATACCAATTCAAGCAGGGTGCAAGGCCACAAATTCAAATGGAGTTTTCATACCACTTCTAGCTGGGTGCAAGGCCGCCAAATTCAAATGCAGTTTCATAATCACTTCAAGCAGGGTGCAAGGTCACAAAATTCAAGTGCAGTTTCATACCACTTCAAGCAGGGTGCAAGGCCACCAAATTCAAGTGCAGTTTCATACCACTTCAAGCAGGGTGCAGTTTCCTACCACTTCAAGCAGGGTGCAAGGCCAACATAATCAAGTGCAGTTTCATTCCATTTTTTCAAGCAGGGTGGCAAGGCCAACGCATTCAAGTGCAGTTTCGTACGACTTCAAGCAGGGTGCAAGGCCACCACATTCAAGTGCAGTTTCATACCACTTCAAGCAGGGTGCAAGGCCACCACATTCAAGTGCAGTTTCGTACCATTTTCAAGCAGGGTGCAAGGCCAACCAAATTCAATTGCAGTTTCATTCCATTTCAATCAGGGTGCAAGGGCTACAAATTCAAGTGCAGTTTCATACCACTTCAAGCAGGGTGCAAGGCCACCACATTGAAGTGCAGTTTCGTATGATCAAGCAGGGGTGCAAAGGGCACCAAATTCAAGTGCAGTTTTGATACCATTATCAAGCAGGGTGCAAGGCCACCAAATTCGTGCTGTTTCATACCAATTCAAGCAGGGTGCAAGGCCACCCAATTCAAGTGCAGTTTCATACCACTTCAAGCAGGGTGCAAGGCCAACAAATTCAAACTGCAGTATCATCATACCACTTCATGCAGGGTGCAAGTCACCAAATTCAAGTGCAGTTTCATACCACTTCAAGCAGAGTGCAGTTTCCTACCACCTCAAGCAGGGTGCAAGGCCAACAAAATCGATTGCGGTTTCATTCCATTTCAAACAGGGTGCAAGGGCCACTCTGCATTCAAGTGCAGTTTCGCACCACTTTCAAGCAGGGTGCAAGGCCACCAAATTCAAATGCAGTTTCATACCACTTCAAGCAGGATGCAAGGCCACACCAAATTCAAGTGCGATTTCATACCACTTCGTGCAGGGTGCAAGGCCACCAATTCAAGTGCAGTTTCATACCACTTCAAGCAGGATTGCAAGGCCACCAAATTCAAGTGCAGTTCCCTACCACTTCAAGTAGAGTGCAGTTTCCTACCACTTCAAGCAGGGTGCAAGGCCAACAAAATCAAGTGCAGTTTCATACCACTTCAAGCAGGGTGCAAGGCCACCACATTCAAGTGCAGTTTCGTACCATTTCAAGCAGGATGCAAGGCCACCAAATTCAATTGCAGTTTAATTTCCATGTCAAGCAGGGTGCAATGCCACCAAATTCAAGTTCCAGTTTTCATACCCTAATTCAAGCAGGGTTTTGCAAGGGCAACACGAATTCAAGTGCGGTTTCATACCACTTCAAGCAGGGTGCAAGGCCACCAAATTCAAGTGCAGTTTCATACCACTTCAAGCAGGGTGCAAGGCCACCACATTCAAGTGCAGTTTCGTACGACTTCAAGCAGGGTTCAAGGTCACCAAATTCAGGTGCAGTTTTCATACCACTTCAAGCTGCGGGGTGCAATGCCACCAAATTTCAAGTGCAGTTGATACCATTTCAAGCAGGGTGCAAGGCCACCAAATTCAAGTGCAGTTTTCATACCACTTCAAGCAGGGTGCAAGCCAACAAATTCAACACTGCGGTTTTTCATACCACTTCAAGCAGCGTGCAAGGTCACCAAATTCAAGTGCAGTTTCATACCACTTCAAGCAGGGTGCAAGTCCACCAAATTCAAGTGCAGTTTCATACCACTTCAAGCAGGGTGCAGTTTCCTACCACTTCAAGCAGGGTGAAAGGTCACCAAAAATTCAAGCGTAGTTTTGTTCCATTTCTATGCGAGGTGCAAGGCCACCAAACTCGTGCAGTTTCATACCAATTCAAGCAGGGTGCCAGGCCACCAAATTCAAATGGAGTTTCATACCACTTCTCGCTGGGTGCACAGCCGCCAAATTCAAATGCAGTTTCATATCACTTCAAGCAGGGTGCAAGGTCACAAAAATCAAAGTGCAGTTTCATACCGCTTCATGCAGGGTGCCAAGTCTACCAAATTCAAGTGCATTTTTCATACCACTTCAAGCAGGGTGCAGTTTCCTACCACTTCAAAGCAGGGTGGAAAGGGCAATAAAATCATGTGCAGTTTCATTCCATTTCAAGCAGGGTGCAAGGCCACCAAATTCAAATGCAGTTTTCATACCACTTGAATGCAGAGTGCAATGCCACCAATTTCAATTGCAGTTTCCGACCACTTTTCAAGCAGGATGCAAGGACATCACATTCAAGTGCAGTTTCATACCACTTCAAGCAGGATGCAAGGCCATCAAATTCAAGTTCAGTTTTCATACCACTTTGTGCTTGGTGCCAAGGCCACCAAATTCAATTGCAGTTTCATTCCATTTCAATCAGGGTGCAATGCCACCATTATTCAAGTGCAGTTTTCGTACCAATTCAAGCAGGGTGCAAAGGGCAACAAATTCAAGTGCAGTTTCATACCACTTCAAGCAGGGTTCAAGGCCACCACATTCAAGTGCAGTTTCGTATGACCAAGCAGGGTGCACAAAGAGGCACCAAATTCAAGTGCAGTTTGATACCATTTCAAGCAGGGTGAAAGGCCACCAATTCATGTGCAGCTTCATACCACTTCATGCAGGGTGCAAGGCCAACCAAATTCAACTGCAGTTTCATACCACTTCAAGCAGCGTGCAAGGTCACCAAATGCAAGTGCCAGTTTTCATACCACTTCAAGCAGGGTGCAAGGCCACCAAATTCAAGTGCAGTTTCATACCACTTCAAGCAGGGTGCAGTTTCCTACCACTTCAAGCAGGGTGAAAGGCCACCAAAATCAAGTGCAGTTTCATTCCATTTCAAGCAGGGTGCAAGGCCACCAAATTCGTGCAGTTTCATACCAATTCAAGCAGGGTGCAAGGCCACCCAATTCAAGTGCAGTTTCATACCACTTCCAGCTGGGTGCAAGGCAGCCAAATTCAAATGTAGTTTCATATCACTTCAAGCAGGATACAAGGTCACAAAATTCAAGTGCAGTTTCATACCACTTCGTGCAGGGTGCAAGGTCCACCAAATTCAAGTGCAGTTTCATACCACTTCAAGCAGGGTGCAGTTTCCTACCACTTCAAGCAGGGTGCAAGGGCAATAAAATCAAGTGCAGTTTCATTCCATTTCAAGCAGGGTGCAAGGCCAACGAATTCAAGTGCAGTTTCATACCACTTCAAGCTGGGTGCAAGGCCACCAAATTCAAGTGCAGTTTCATACCACTTCAAGCAGAGTGCAAGGACACCACATTCAAGTGCAGATTCGTACTACTTCAAGCAGGGTGCCAAGGCCCACCACAATCAAGTGGCAGTTTCGTACGACTTCAAGCAGGGTGCAAGGCCACCAAATTCAAGTGCAGTTTCATACCACTTCAAGCAGAGTGCAATGCCACCAAATTCAATTGCAGTTTCGCACCACTTCAAGCAGGATGCAAGGCCACCAAATTCAAGTGCAGTTTCATACCACTTCAAGCAGAGTGCAGTTTCCTACCACCTCAAGCAGGGTGCAAGGCCAACAAAATCAAGTGCAGTTTCATTCCATTTCAAGCAGGGTGCAAGGCCACCAAATTCAAGTGCAGTTTCATACCACTTCAAGCAGGGTGCAAGGCCAGCACATTCATGTGCAGTATTGTACGACCAAGCAGGGTGTAAGGCCACCAAATTCAAGTGCAGTTTCATACCACTTCAAGCAGGGTGCTGTTTCATACCACTTCATGCAGGGTGCAGTTTCCTACCACTTCAAGCAGGGTGAAAGGTCACCAAAATCCAAGCGTAGTTTCATTCCATTTCTAGCAGGGTGCCAAGGCCACCAAACTCGTGCAGTTTCATACCAATTCAAGCAGGGTGCAAGGCCACCAAATTCAAATGGAGTTTTCCATACCACTTCTAGCTGGGGTGCAAGGCCGCCAAATTCAAATGCAGTTTCATATCACTAGTCAAGCGGGTGCAAGGTCACAAAAATCAAGTGCAGTTTCATACCGCTTCGTGTAGGGTGCAAGTCTACCAAATTCAAGTGCATTTTCATACCACTTCAAGCAGGGTGCAGTTTCCCTACCACTAGCACATCAAGCATGGTGCAAAGGGCAATAAAATAGTAAGATTAAATGAGAACTTACCAGTTTGAAGTTTGATCTTTATTTTATGAGGTGAGTACGATGAGGATTACGTGAAGACCCCCGACCAGCACGCATGCGCGACCATTCTTCAAAGCAGTGGTGTGAAATCACACCAGATACCAGAGTAGACTAAGATAGTAAGATAAGAGAGAACTTCCATACCAGTTTGAACTTTATAATAGAGGGTTTTGGGAGCGGAGGGCACGTAATCCCTCATCGTAACTCCTCATAAAAATAAAGATCAAACTTCAAACTGGTAAGTTCTCATTTAATCTTACTATTTTACTTGCGGAGTCACCTGAGATGACTGCGTGAATATTTCAAAGCTCTGTGATTTCATGCCCTGGGAACGAGACCATGCTCACCACACTGACATTCTGGGGGAAGAAGATGAACGTATTCCACACACGACACTGTGCTGAAAAACAATAAAGGTATTATTTCATACCTAAAATAATATGCCCCACATTGGGTAATTTATTTTACAGAACTTTAATTTTTCCCCTAGCAAACGTCTCAGGATCGGCCACGGTTTATTATAAAGCATTAATGCGTTCATGCTTCCACCCCCGCAGTGGCAAGGATGTGGTCCATAAGAACTCTCATCATCCTAGCGTCCCGATGTAGATGCAGCCCTGTTGGAGTGAGATTTGAAACATTAGTATCCTACCACTGCACGTAATACCACCCTAACCATCTGGATATCGTTTGCACTGTGTACCTTAGTAACGTGAGGCATTTATGGGCTAATGAGAAAGCTCTCCGTGCCCATAAGTGTCTTGGTGACTATATATTGGAAAATATGTGTCACTATGCAGGCCGACTAAAATCTGCAGGATAGGCCCTGAACTCTAATATTGGCCATAGAGGAACCGGGTCAGTTCTTGTTTATAAGTACCGCTGTAATGTAGCAGTTATCTGCCATTTGTTGACACACATGACGTCCTATAACTAGCTTGTGTAAGGACTGGACCCGTTGTGCTGATCCAAGTGCCATAATCATTCCCATCTAGGACCATTAGTTTGTCCAGAGTGAGCCCCGATATTGGTGTCCATCCTCGTAACATGGTTGTACAACCTATGTCCCATACTATGGGTGTATCTGGGCCTGGGGGGGTGATACGAGTACAAAAAATACCTCTCATTCGTTTGAGGGACGTACTAGTGGGTTGTGATCATATAGCCAGGTGATCACTCCCTCTGCCCAGATATTAGATAGGGCACTCCTTGCACAATAATGGCACTGTAACTCAAAAAAATCCTTCATCGAAATGAAGGGTGGCCAGAACTCCCAGCACTTCAGTGTTGGTGGCTGAGTCATATGTAGTGTTCGTCCTGGTGCAGAACACTTCCCATTTCCTGACATATGTCAGGTACTGTCCTTCTCGTGGACTCCCTGCACGACGCTGAGATGGCATTGATCGTCCTGTCGGAGAGTCCGTATACAGAAATGGCCTGTTCAGAAAACTGCAAATCAACAAGGTTCATACAGTCATGGCATCGGAATACTTTTTCCCATTCCCGCAACGGGGTGTGCCAACCTCCTTGGCCGTTGTTGATCCAGAATGCAGAGTTTCGGAGACCATCTTTGTACTGTTGGGAACCATGGTACCCGTTCCGGGCGTCTTGTTTAATTAATTTGTAAGACTCCGCCTGAAGAGGCAGAAGCTGGAAATATGCATAGCAAAACAAATCCCCCCCCCCCAATGCAGCGAGAACTCGTCCATCGATGCTGCCCCCTGGACTGGTTCCCAAGCAACATAATGTTGGGTAGTAGGTTGCATTCTCTGGATCGGAAAAAAGGTCGATATCTGTGGTCCCATTACCGGTCTATATACTTTAAACACATTTCCCGATCCAACAACATTTAATGTTGTCGTTGAATTATACGTGACCTTGTTCTGGCCACTAGTAATTAGCTTAGCCTGGAATGAGTAAGTGGTTGAGATCCAAATCTCTCACCCAGACAACCAGTGCCCAATATTATTGTCAGGCAATTCATCACATGATATCGTCTTTATTTCACACCCATAAGAATTTATATAATCGCCCCCACTGTGGTATCACAAGAAATTTGTACAGGGTACAAATGCAACTGGTGCTCATGCTGAGCAGGAGGCCCTGAGTCCATGAAACCGCACCCTAGCATTTCTAGATAAGATTTAATACCTATGGCTTACTAAAACAGAATCTAATTTGGTTTTTAGCACATTCATCTGCCACCCATCTAACCTTGCGGTGTTAATTAGCTTCCTCCCCACCTTTAGCACTGGCATTCAGTCTGTAAATGTACCCATCAGGGATAAAACTGGGGTGATTGGGTTAGATAATGAAAGAACATTTCTATCCACCAGTTTTAATTCTGATTTACTTTCCCCCTGGTAGTTGACATAGGCCTATTTGAAATGGCCTGCATGATTTTTGAGAGCTAAAATTTTCCCTCTTCCAGGTTTTTAAAATGGATGTCCAATAGTGCTGCTGGGAACGCAGCCACCAATTTCCCAATCACTTCGCTATGCTGCCTTGCCGAAAGGCTAGGGTTTTCCCACCTGATGCCAGTGAGGCTTTTGCTTACTCCCATCAAGTCTGTCACTTTGTTTGGTGGCAAGGGTGATAGACATAGAGACAGAGTCAATCAGTGAACCCGCAAATAATCCAATGGTAGTGGAGTACAAATTGAATTAACTTGAATGTACAGTTAAATCCTCTGTGTTGTGGCTGATAGCCACCAATGTAGCCAGCTTCTCCCATTTTTCCCCCCTACAATGAGAATATCTTCAAGAGGGTAAGCCCATGAGCAATATATGGTTATGGTTTCTTTAAGTATGGCAAAGCTTGTTTTAAATAAATTTGTGCATAAATTCCTGGGTCTGAGACAACCCCATTGGGGTAAGGCTAATCTGCCATATCTGGTCCCCATCCAGAAAAATTTCAGGTATTATTACGATGATCCTGTGGTGACAAACGTGTCAATTTTGAAATGGGCAACTTGGAACGGAAGTATTATAGTTTCGGTCACCTCTGTAATGATAACGGCACCCACCAGCTTAATAGTTTTTATAAATATATTTGATACGAACTCTTGAAATTCTCTGATTAGTTTTCTCAATACCTTTGATTTTAGTCCTTAACAGTTCAGCCATGGCCTGCTGTTCTCTCCTTTTGTGAAGTATGAACTTCCTGCTAGGCCGTATGCTGAACTGGGAACGGTAGTTCTATACACATCAATTTTGTAATTCTGAATACTTCCCGAGCATGTAAAAAGTTTCAGAGGTAAAAGTGCAGCACACATGATGGAAACCAAGTGCAACACTTCCCCAACATTTTGATGAATCGGCACATGCAATGTTTTTTAAACAACCAGACCCTCCTACCTCCATGGTTACCGGAGTTGTGTGGAGTTGTCCACCGCGTTGTTCATCTGGTATTGTTTGCTGCGTTGTGGGGTGCGCATTTTCCATGAAGGCCGGGCTGGCCATGGTCTGAAAGACCGCTGTGCAGGTGGGACCGGCATCGAGCTTTCACCACCAATGTCTTTCCGATAGCACCACCGATGTCTGGTGGGTGTGTAGGGTTGCTGCCCAGTGTTGATAGTGGGTTTTAGAGGTGCTTGGCACGAGTTGATCAGGCCTAAAGTCTTGGCTTCCTCATGAAGGTTCTTTTCAACCCACTGCTTCGGGAGTCCCCACCAACAGCAAATTTCGGCGCCTGTGTGGCTACTGTATTGCAATAATTCCGCACTACTTTGATGAAGCTCTTCCTGTAACTGTTAATTCTCCACTGAGGTATTACACATCTGCTAGAGCATCTAGTAACTCTCAGGCAAACAACCCCATCAGTTTGTCCTGGTACGTCTGTGATTTTAGCAGCCAGCAGTCTTATCTCTGGAGCTTCACCTCCTGGCTCCTTATAGATGGGCTCCTGTTGTCCCACACAGTGGGCATAGACTGCTGGTACTCTTAAGAGGAAATGGGAGTTCTCTGGAGCATGTACATTCCCAGCCATAAGTTAATGGCTTGCTCCTTGTAAGCTGGTTTGTAGCCATGTTTTTTGTACTCGGACTTGCAGCTTTTGTATTAGGCAGTCCTTCCCTGAGCTGGTACTGCATGTGTTCCCACAATTCTATGTATCCAGAGCTGCTTGCACTCCATCCAACGAACCCCGCCCTTCACACACAAATTCGAAACTGTCCCGACACACTCGTCTTCTCCACGATCATCTCTCTCTCACCCACTCCTCCTGCCACCACCCCCCCCCAATACCCATGGGCTCGACCGTACCACCACACTTCCCTCACCGGCAATCCCACACAAACGGTCCCACAGGTCTATAAAACCCACAGGTC